>VYZV01018557.1:96837-108065 GCA_013401275.1 Pandion haliaetus | reverse complement strand
TATCTCTTGGTAGGCACAGGTGGTAATCTGCCTCATGGGGATGGGATGAGAATAAGCATTTACTCCTTTTGAAACAAAACAAAAAAAATCTCAAGGGAAAGTCAAGTAACACCACCCCCCCCAATACATTAAAATGTAATTAGAACTACAAAGTAGCCAAACTTACAAAAACTAGTTCTGCTGCAAACAGAGGTACAGAAACACAATTAGACTTTTCTACCTACATTAATTCTATTCCTTTTTATGGAAAAGCATGATGCTTGAGGATATTTTGCACTGAAAAAACATTTTTTAAGTGTGCTAAATGTGTTAGGTAGCCATGTTTACATACACTTAGCATTTACTGAGGTTGCATTCACTAGAATGAACTCAACCACTACTAATGTAGATGCCCTCGCTATTTGAGTATGATGCCAAGTCACAGTTCAGCAACACTCAACACATTATTTGGAAGACGCATTTTCAAATAAGAAAACTACTTAAACTTTAGGGCAGCTCATTGGTTCAGCCAAGAGATGTTGATCTTGTAAATCTTCCTCAAAAGTTCAGGATCTCCCTTAGGTTTACCTGTCAGTCACCATTACAAATGAATCCACAGAGAGAGAGAAAAATCAAAGTTAATTTAGCATAGATTGTTGTTGGTTATGGGTTGTTTTTTTTTAATTCATTGATTAATTGTTCAGAAGATGAGTGGAAGTTATTCTGGCAGGTAATGCAGGAAATATATGGGGAAGGGAAGAACACATAGGACATGCTACAATGCGATCAATGAATCCAGCTAAAACACCCTAGCTCACAATTTGCCAAGTCAAGGGTGAAACGTAACATCAACATGCTGTAGTGTATGCTTTGAGGCACCATCTTTTTTTTTTTTTTTCTCCCATTCTCTTTTGGAAGCATTCGGGAAGACTTTGAACATTAAATCAATCTCCTGTTGTGTGACCTCTAACTCCTGCTGACTATGTGACCCTGGAGAAAGAAGGCTCAGTGGAATTATGCACTGCAGTCTATGAACACAGCTGCAGACATCAGTACCAAACAGGCAGGGCTAGGGGAAGAAGGAGGGGAAAAGAAAGAGCTCAAAAGAAAATCTCTCACCAAACACGGAGGATGCAAAGAATTTGCCACAGTTCTACGACTGGCTCCCTCATCAGCCACAATAATTAAATGAATGGCTTGAAAAAACCTTTCTAAAAAAAAGTGTTTTGTTTTTAAGCTCTGAATGGAAAAAAAACCCTCCCCACACATACTCTATGTTTTATTGTTTGTTTAAAGGCCATATTCCCAAGGCTAGTAGATGAACATATCTGCATCTTAGGAGCCACAAAACTGTGCAGAGGTGCACTGAAGTGTAGTCTGTACAATTAAATTGCTACATACGCACAAATACACAGAGGCCCTCTTTGGGAAACTATGGCAACTGCTAGTCCACCAAGTTGTGATTCCCCCTTTGTCCCTACCCTTCTTTGCTCTTCTATTCCTTCCCGACTTGGACAGCAAAAGAATAAACAGAAGTATTAATAAGGTCGGGATTGGACCTGCAATAAAGGAGCTGGAAAGACAGACCTACTCTCAAGCTTGAATCTGGAAATGTTCTAAAGGAAACAAACTTTTCAGTAGAGCTATACAAAAGGGATGAATGGGATACAGGCAACATGAGCCTGGGATACAAAGTCTTGCCTAGGAAACTGGGATTAGAGTGCCCATGCTGCCAATGAATCACTTGCTGGAGCACTGTCACCACTGACCTTTAATTTGGATGCCTCATGTCTTTTTGTGCAGCTGAGATACTTCAGGCCTGATTTTCAGAATTGCTGAGCAACCCCAGTTCCCAGTCATTTTCTCACTGGAGTACTGCACTGGCCAAACATTTGGAAATTGCTCGTAAGTATTTAAAAATAGCAAGGCTACTGAGTATCAAACTACATGTACCTCTTTTTGATCTATTCTAAATCAAACTTTGAAAGCCTCTTAGGCCCTCTGTGAGGGTTATTGATGTTTTTTAAGTCCTCTGGCATCCTCAAATGGAGAGCCTGGTAGAACTGCAAAGCATTCCTTCTTTTAGCCTCAGGGAGAGGGACCTCCTCATTTCATGTAATGTATATTGACATTTAAAACAAAAATGCCATGGACTGATGTAAGAAATAGAATTTTTCACTTCATACAAGTCTGAACTATGTTTTTTGCATAGTTTTTTCAAATAGCATTTGCACAGAAGTTTTTGCTGTAACAATGAGTCTTTCTTCTTTCAATTCTGTATCACATTTAACTTCCCCTCTTGATCAATATATTACAAGAAAGTCAACTCCAAAACAAAAGGAATTGTACTTCATTACTGATTGCAGAGGAAGATTATTAATTGAAGACAGCTTTTTCCTCTTGTGAACCTGGGAAAACACTAAATATCTTTTCTATATAGGGGATGTCAATTTGTATTTCTGAAATCACATGTTGTCAAATATATACACGTGTAGACATACATACACATCTGTCTTTTTACTCTCTTGAAATCTAAATTAAGACATACATACACATCTGTCTTTTCACTCTCTTGAAATCTAAATTATGTAAAAGAGAAACTCAAACAGCTGCATTCCAATTTCACCTCCACTTTTCAGTCACTTAAATCTGGTTTCTTGCTAATCTTCTCTGAAGTCTTTGACAGCAACAGACTCTGTATGAAGATCTATAGACAAGTTTATGTGCACACTGGGAGCAGAAAAGCAAAACCCCGTCTGCCAAGTCCACCTATCCAGCCTTAAGGCCACTACTGGAAATGCAGAATCCTTTTAAAACAGAGACAGAGACTGACTCATCTTCCAGGCCTTTTTTGATGCACCATCGGGCAGTTCGTAATGTTTCCACACAGTTCGTACTTTTTTTTCCCCTGACTTCTTGATGTGACATATGCCAAGATACTGGAAACTCACTGCTCCTCCAAGGTGAGGACATTGCCATGCATTCTAGTTACCACTACTCTCACGCGCTGCCAGCTGCTATTGCTCCTGCTGGTTTTTTTGTTTAAGCAGTGTATTAAATTCTACCATTCAAAAACGTTATTTAGCAGATGCCTTACAGAAATCCTGCCTCACTCCTCTAACAGCCAATTGGCATTGATGGCAAGGTGCAATTCTCCTACCACAGCTGCCTTAGTTTAATCCAAAGAAGAATACTCATAGAGCAGAATCAAAGCAAAATAAATTCTTTTGGGACATGCATTGCTCTCAAGCTTTAGTCCTAATTCTGACCTCAATTTTCTTAGTAGTTAGAGGCAAACTGCTCACATCTTTTTGTACATGAGAAGACACTTACCAACTATAGTATTTTGAGGCAGCAAGGAGCCTGAAGTGGAGTGACCTGCTTTTATTATTGTACTGATATATCAATACTGCAATGATGAAACTTAATTTGGTTTCTCCCTGTCTTCAGTCTGTCTCCATACCTTTTTCTATTCTACTTCTTCTCACCTTTGCATTTCCTGCTAAATGCACACAGCATCCACAAAGTAACACCATGCCTCACAGCCTTTGGAACAAGAATACTGTGGAAATGAAAGAGCATTTAGAAAAAGAAACTTAGCTTCAAAGCCTGCTTTTGCTATCAACCTTACTTCTTTTATATCACTGTACATCATTTCTATCAACTGACCTGACTAAGCCCAAGGAAGCATCCATGAAGGTCAGCTGACAGCAAATCTTCTAAGACAGAGGGGACTGAACCACTGCTACTGCCCTATGTGTAACTCTGAATAGTAGTTTGAAACAGGACACTGTGCCAGGGTTACTTCATGCCAATGTCAGAGCTATGCTGGGAATTATTTGCATTCCCAGTTACAGGAGAAAATGAGCCAGCAAATGCTACTGAGATGCAGAATTGCATCCCCTTGTATTTGCAGCCCAGATCTTTGCCCAAAATGGAGTGCCAATGGCCTGATCTCACCCTGAACCTTTTTTCCTGTCTCTGGACTCTCAGGACACACTGTAGGTGTTTAGTGTTTCTTGGCCACCTAGCAGGCCTGGTGTGTGGGTTGGAAAGTCAAATAGGCTGCTGCCCTGCTGTGGTCCTTCCCCATACGATAGTGCAGTTACTCTCACTTCAGCAGAGGACTCCAGAGCAGCAACAGAGATTTTATTGAACAGCCCCAAATCTACAGTAGTAGATGGAATTACAAGACCTTTCAATAATTAAGAGTATATACAACTAAGGCAGATTACACAGAACTACACCTAAAATTCTTCCCAAGCCTTGCCTCTAGCTGGTAGCACTGAGTATTTTCACTAAGGAAATGGCAGTCATGGGTGGCCTTGAAGGCACTTGTCTGAATTTATCTAAGAGACAAACTAATCTGCTGCAGCTCTACGAAAAATCTCTCTAAGCAGCAACAGTCAGGAAACAAACTGACCAAAGCAGCAGTTGCTGGCCATTAAAATCATTGCCAGGACTCCTTTGCTAGTGTCAGTAGGGAATGAGAAAGCTTCTTTCCCATGCTTGCAGTTCAAACATCCAAACCCTAAATAGGCACATCAGTGATTAAAAACTACAATGCCAGATCCAGGCAGGCAGATCCAGAACAGATCCAAGCTATACGAACATGCCTCCAAAATCTCTGGTTCAAAAAGGAATTAAACGAAGGACGAGAAAACACAAACCAAACTTGAGCTCAGGTAACTGCCTCTTTCAGTACACAGCAGTGCAAACCTACCTAGCCCTCAAGTGCTGTGCAGCACCTTGCTTAGACAGCAGCAATACTCTACACTGGAGCTTACACAGAGAAATATCAGCTCTAATGTTGGGGTCTGTGTAATCAAGCTGAAATAAGAAATGCTGTTCCAATAGGAAAGGACAGCTTTAATCAGGTAGAAGCCTAAGCACAGTTTCCAAAGCCATTAAGAACCTATTTCTTGCCTTCTGACTTAAGAAGTATATTAAGGGTCTACATCGTTTTGTTTTAGATGTAAGTCTGCAGGGGGTACAACTAGCAAACACTGAATGTTTTGGTTATTTCTCATGACTAAGAGACTGCATTTCCAAATTACATGCTTTTTCCAGAAGGCTTGATTTGGTTTCTCAAGGTCAGTGCAATATCACAGAACNAAAAAAAAAAAAAAAAAAAAAATGTCCCTTACCTGTAGCAGAGTGAAGGCTCTCCAAGCTCCAGTATCTGGACAGGACACCTCTCATCCCACCACCACCGCACACAACCCCGCTGCTGTCTGAATCCGAACCTGGCGAGAGCCCTGAGCTTCCACTGCTACTGCAGTTTTCTCCACTGTGTGCCCCACTGGACTCACTGGGGCACTGCTGGGTCCTCATGCAGGCAGGTAAGAGGGAGAGCCAGGGGCTCTGCTCTGCTGAGGGAGGAAATTGGCAAAGCGCTCTGTAGCAGCTCCCAGGGCAGTGGTACCTGGCAGTGCTGTCTGAGGACTGAGCTGGATTCCTATCCTCCTCTCTGCTTGTCTCGATGCATCCTGACATCATAGGGGTCCACTAAGGAGGCTCCCTCTGTGGCAGCTCAACTGCTCTCAGCTGCAGCTTCTAACAGATGATTTTTATTAAAGCCAATTTCAAGGCATTAAAAAAGCAAGGGTGGGACAGAGATCTTTCCTCCTAATTTAGCAGAACTGTCAGATTAAAAATAAATAAGTGGGAATAGTAGAATTTAATGCATTTTAAAAATGCCCGAGTGAGAGAGACCTTGTGTTATCTGCTTCCCCTGAGAACTCAGAAAGGACTTAACATATAAACTAATCATGTTTAGAACTGGCTGCGGCGGCTGCTGCTATTAAAAAACTATTTTTGTAAGCCCTCAGAAAAAGAATTAAAAGTGAAATCAAAGCCAGAAAAACACAGATTGAGATTTGGGGAGGTTGCAGCTGGGAGCTTTGACAAATCATTTAGCATCCACTCCCAGAGTGCAGACCTGGGATGGTCCCTATTTCAGTGTGTCATGTTTGTAAGAGACCTCAGTCCCAACATCATCACCAACTACTTTTTAATTAGGAAGTTTTATATTCTCATTACCTAAAATGTGATTCATCGTGTCCCCATAAAAAAAAATTCTGAAAGAATAATAGTTTTGTGAGAATGCAGAAATACCTGTACTGTTTAACAACAGTTTTGAGACACCACAGAGGTTTTATGATAAAGGACATTTCCAGACTGCCACTCTGCTAAAACACCTGCTAGCAAAATAATTTAAGAGTAGTCACATGGTTTGTACCATGTGCAGTAGAATATATTATAAAACTTCTTATGCTAGTTACCAGAATAAGTGTAAAACCAGAACTAGGTTGCTTCAGTGTGAGATTATCCAGGTCAGCTCAAAGTTAGCCAGGTGAGACTCTAACTAGGGGATTGGACTGAAGTAAATGAGGAGCTCAGATCCACTAGCACAGGTGGGGGGATGACAGCCACCCATAGGTGGGACACAAAGGAGTTTGCTGGGAAATATCAAACTTCTCCTACCATTTACTAAGTGACTGTGTGTCTAGGCAAGCAAACTCAAAACTAGGAGCTTAATTTTACACAAGAATTGAAAATTCTTGTTTTATATTTCTGGGTAAGGTAATTCTGTCCAAAGTACACAAAGCCACATTATTATATGGCCATCACAGCCTGTTCTGACAGAGGCCCCTTTGACTTTGCCTCACTATCTGTGCAATAGCAGGGTTATTTTATTTCAATAACACTTCTGTTTTGCTGAGTATTTCCGAAAAGAAAAGAAAAAAAAAAAAACTTTGCCCTCCATCACTGCAGGTTATTACAAAGCATCCAACACTGCTGAACCAACTTTTGAGTCCTTAAGTATTTCAGCTACTCTTTACAAGAAAGGTCTCTGCAGTAGTAGCAAAAACCAACATTTCTACAGTGGCCCATAACAAAAAAAATATTCCTTCAATTATCTTCTGAATGTAGCTACTTGGACCAAAATATCTTCCTCTAATGCCTGCCAATACAGAAATGGAAATGTGTTCTCAATTTGAGTGCAGTAGAACCCCTCTTCTGCGTTCATCTCGTCCTTCCAGGGCCTCCTAGAACTGTCTGCACTAAAGTACAAATGGAGGGAAACACTCCTTGATCATAATAATGGGAGAGAAGGCAAGTTAAGCATTAACAACAAAGATGAATCCAGCTGTTCTGTGGATGCGGAGCACAGGGCGTTAAGAAGAGGAAGGGACAGTGCAGTTCTTCAGACATGAAAGGTGCTAAGGAGAGGCTACAGTTCAGTCCTAATTATCCTACCCCTCCTCCTTGAAATCCATGCTTTGCACATGAGAAGTAAGGAAACTCCACGTACCTGTATCTCTCCTTGACTGAACTACTAAACCCGACATTATTTACAAAGGCTCTGTAGCCACTGCCCTTGCCTGGGAGATCTCTGCCCTCAACCTGCTTAAATCACTCCTTTGCTAACCCTCCCACTCACTCCCTGGACTGAATGCTCTTGGCAAATACCAAAAGATATTTATTCAGTGCCAGAGACAGTGCTGTAATCCTAGCTGAAGGTGTTACAGAGGTATGCATATTATATGTATGTACTGTATAGGCATTTTCTAATAGAATGGAAAGAGAGGAAAAATACTACAAAGCCAGGTTGGGGAAAGCACAATATTATATCAGAGTTCAAAACTGCAACCCATCATAGACAGGTTCCACCTGACTACAGTTTTTTGTTTGCTCGTTTTTGTTAAATCTACATAAGAGATTTTCTTCTGTGACACTAGAGAGGGAAGTTAGCTAAAGTTGCTGTAGCAGCAGCTGACTCCAACTACAGATTAAGGATCTCACTGTGCAGCCTGTTCAAGGTAGTCAAGCTAGCCTGAGCCTTGGGCAGCCTGATCCTAAATATCTGCTGGATTTTTTAGTCTCTATTGGGTTCTCCTGTAGTCTCATAGCTTTGAACAGCGACTGCCAGAATCCTTCAGGATTTGCTAGGATCTTCTTTTTCACTCTGCCCCATGGAAAGTTTTTATTGGTATGCTTTATCTTTCACCTCAGTAGCCAATACGTACAAACCCACTCAACCTGCTAAGACAAATTTTCAGGAACTCAGCCATCGCTTGGCCCAACTTTTAAGGTTGCATGAAAATCTTTGAATGAGCACGTTATCAGAGTCCTTACAGAGCACAAATATTTGTGGCTGTGGTTAAAGAGAATCAAGATTGACATAGCAGGTCTAATCTTTCTGTGATTCAGAGACAAAGCGAATAATATGGTAGACAACACGATTACTTTTTAGCCACTTAAATTCAATGGTACTTCCACGGGTTAATGAGGATGAATGGACATTTCATGCTACAGCTACAATGATACACTTCTGAGGACTTGTATACCACTTTTTTCTGTGTCGCTTCAAGAACTGAAGTGACAAAAATGGAATAAATAGCTCAGCTTGTTATTTTGCTGAACTACAGGACTGCTAAATATTTATAAGACATAACGAAGTCCTGTTATTAAGCTAATATTTTCCCTCTTGAATAGATTTCTCCAGTGGCTGTCAAACATCTTCACATTAACTGTTGCCAAGCATGAGCTTCACAGCCCATCTATAGCTGGGAAAAGAAGATGAAAGTTGGCCACATGATATTGAGTAAACAAACAGTCCCTTTGCCTCTGAGGAATACTTTCCGCTATACCAGTGAGGCCTGAGAATAACTCAGTATTACTAAGCGGTCACTGTTTTCCAGACTATCCACAAAAGATTCAGATTTTGAGAACTTGGTTTGCCTGTTCTTACTGCTTGTGCAAGCTTTCGAAAGCCACCAGTATGTTCATCATCAGTACACATCAGCCAGAATGAATTCACACCTCTTTGGTTGGCATAACAAACACCAGCACCATGGTGGAACTCCAGGACATTTCTTGTAGATATCTGATAGCAGGAAACTGAAAGATCTTGGGCTGTTTAAATCTGACAAGACACAGGGAAAATTGCCAAAAAGATTCAGTCTGCATTTAAATAATTATTTTAAATAATACAGGTTTAAGATCTGTTATAGCACAGCTACAAACCTGATCTTTTAATACACCAGTTACAAGTTTCTCCCTCTATGAGGATATGACAAACCTTGAAGGTTTATGGTCATATGTCTGGCTCTATCCAAAAGTTTCACAGATTCTCTGAGAGGTGGTGTGGGGGAAACATCTGGGAGAGGGTAATGAGGGCAGGCACAAAAATAGAAAAGTCTCTAGCTGAGCAGCACACATAGCAGTGAAAGCAGGGACTTCAAGGAACTACACCTCCAACTCTCAATTACCTGTGTCTGTCTGTCACTGTGTCACCTTGTGATTATCTCCTGCAGAAAAGTCCCCATGGAAAAGCTCAGAGATGGCAGCATATCCCCAGAAAGTTCCCTCTGCTCTAGAGCTGTGGGCTAGTAGCTCCCACACCCAGAACTGCTCATGTCCTAGCTTCAGCCCAGTTGTAGGTACATTCTCACAGCTGCATCCACTGTCCATCAAACAGCTTCCCAGCAACATCCCCAATTTTATGCAATGTCTTCAGGTTACAAATAAACAGATCTCAGACTCAGAAGAGAGATGGGGAAGGAGAGGATAGGTAAGATAGCCTAAAGACAAACATGCTGGTCCATTGCTTTAACCCAAAGCCTTGTCATCCTACCACTGGTCATGCCGGTACATTTTGGGCCCTTCCCTCTCACCCCTTTCCTGGGGAGATTTCTAGGTCAAATGGTCTCAAGATCTTCAGAGGCTGCCACAAAGCACAAACACATTCCCATATCTACATTAGGAAGTGGCTTGTTTCCTACACTGTTCTTTCATTCTAGCTCAGCCTATTCAAACACTGCAGTAAACCAGGCAGTAAGGAACAGATACATACTGCAAGGTACAAATGAAGACATGGGCATAAGCAGACAACTAAAGGGGAAAGACACTTGATATTCATCAATACTACCTGCCAAAGTGCATGGTGCAGCCAAGAAGGTCCTTCCAAAGTGTTTAAGCATTCCTGATATTTGAACATGACAGTTGACTTTGCTAACCTCAGGGATGTGTGTGTGCATGCATGCGCATGTTGGCAGGTATGTTCAACCTTTACACTTCTCTGTAGGAGACTCAAGACTCATTCAATCTTTGCTGAATATAGAGATTAGCACCACCTCAGCTGCTCTTTATTTCACAGATGTTAGAGCCATCTACTGGTTCCTTACAGTTTTATCGAGTGGCTGCTCTGGACAGAAGAAGTGACAACAGGAAGGCAGTCTGCAAAACTTGATCAGCAACCAAGAGCACCACAGTATGCCTAATCCCAACTGCTGGGATATCCAAATGACAGGTTTGAGCCTGCCTCATTTATCCCAGCATGACATAAAGGTAGAGAGAACAACATCTCAGTGCTCTAGTACCAATACTGGTCAGAAGAAGCTAACGAGCACAGCAGATACAGCATTAAAATTAAGCTCTTCTCCCAGCACTCATGGTTCTAGTTGGGAACAGGCAGCCTCACCTAAAATAGTAAGTTTGTGCCCAGCTAAGCTCTTGTCTTCATGTAATGGACAGGTGCACAACAGAAGTCTCATAGCTGTGCCTGGCTCCTTATGGGCTGGGATCATGACAGCCATCTTTTCATACGTGAAGAACTAGAGAGGTCTCTGAAATACCCCATCCCCCACAGTCTCTGCAGCATTCCCTGCACAAGGTGACCAGGTACAGACTTGGCAAGTGAGAATTTTATCCATATTTTCAACATGGAAGTATACAGTACCACTGCATATTGCAGAGTACTTTCTGATCCAGTGTCTTTAGTTGTAACTAAAGCATATGCTAGGATCATTAATACAAGTCCTAAAATTTATCCAACAACTTAAGAGTATTGCTCCAGTAATTTGTAGTTTTCTTCCCAGCCACATTGTACCACAGGAAGGACATGTGCACACATTCATCACCCCCAAAATGCTTCATGTGAAGCCCACAGGCAGCAGCTAATAGTTGGCTGTGGTAGGAACATTACAGTGCTTACCCTGTTCATCAGGTTTCTCCCCCAGTAGATGTTTTTGGTGGTGGAAAAAGGGTTCTGCTGCATCTCATTTATTTTGCTATATTTACACAGGAATTCTTGAGGTCCGGGCTTAGGTCATAGCATGAAATTCACTTGTACCTACTTCAGGAATATTGTATGAATCATAGATGATTCAAGTTTCATGCCCCATTTCTAGATATCACAGAAACACCTACAGCACTACCAACTGGTCAATCTACATTTACTC
>VYZV01018557.1:76864-95030 GCA_013401275.1 Pandion haliaetus | reverse complement strand
CACAACATTCTTCTCTTCAGTTAAAGGTACAAATGGGATCTCTCCCTCCCTCCTTTACTGGCTGACTGATTTTACAAAACTTACAGAACTTTATGAAACTTAGAAAACTCTACACCATTGCCAGATCTCATTGAATACTAACTTTTGCTGGTTTAAGGGGGAAAACATATAGATATATACACACAGCTCATGACCTCTAATGCCTCAGTAAGTCAGGCTTAAAATAAACAAGATTTTTTTGTTGTTTAAGAAATCACCCAATCATACAAACGACTGCCATAACAATACTTCATCCACCCATAGACTAACCCACTCTCTCATGCAGATATTCACTTTAAAAAAAAAAAAATCAACAAAATGTAAACAAGGTTGTTCTCCTTTTCTGTGTCAAAAACCAGTATTTTCTGCCAATCTCACCACACCAAAAAACTTCCAATGTTTTCTGTCTCCTCTCATCTACCCTGAAACAGAAATAATGTCTGCTTGATATATGGAAGCAAGACCAACATCCCCCTGCTACTTCATCAGGGAATCACAAGATACTGGGCAAGATACTACAAGAATACAGATCATCTGACAACGAGCAATACAGATTGTAGTCAAAGGCACCGAAAGTTGTAGTACTTAATGCATAATGCAGATATGCTTTTATTCCTTTTTCCTTCTCTCTCTTTTCTCCCCCATACCTCCTATGGCTGGCACACAGAAAATATCAATGACTGCAAGCGACTGGGAGATCAGCTGCTCAATAAGCATTGGTCCCATGGGCATAGCCATTTTTCATCTCTGTATCACTACTGCCCCTTCCTTTTGCTGCTGTGACATTCACTTACAACATACCCATCCTTCACTGAACCAAGAGTTTGGTATATCGAGGTCCAGTAGTTTATCTAGGATCCTTCCTTCTCCCTACCAGCTCACACTATGTCCCATCAGCATAAAGTCTGCTGGCTAGCCTTGACGCTGAAGCCTCTTCTAAAGAAGACAGCAATTAGTCAGAAGATCCTTCCAAAACTGAACAGCAAACCAAGCCTACTGAATAGCCATGCGCTGCCCAAGCAGCTGAGAGTGCTGCTGCTCTATGCCTAGTTTGCTTTATTCTTCCTGGACTTACTTTCCTAAAACAAAGAGAACACAGCCAATACTTAGGCACAAATCACCATCTTCTGAGGGACACCATGAACCCTGTTCAAATTAACCCGAGCAATGCCTGATTTTCCAGAAAAGTCACAGCAAAACCCCAGTGGGAGCACATGCTCTTCCAGTGACAATGAAATCAAGCAAAACAGGCAAGTTACTGGGCTACAGCTCTGAAAATGCCAAGGGTAAAGTCTAGGTTATTTACATGAAAGGTGATAGAAAGCATTCTTGTTCTGTTTAAGACTAGGAAACAGAATATTGCCTTAGGGCTGTTACAATAAAACCTGTAAGCTTCATTCTTACTAATGCCCAGGACATCACAGGAAATCTCAGGTACGGGCATCATTTGATTTCTATAGCACGGGAGCCAGGCCTGTACAAACCAAAATCAGGAGAAGCAGCATTTTCAGAGACGTTAGTAATACCTGGGCAGGGTTTTCCCCAACCTACAAAGGAAGGGAGGGGAAATGAGGGACCAGAGGATAGTAAAGACCCTCTCTTCTACATTTTCTGTTCAAGCTATTTATTTGTACACTCTAGTGCGCAGCAGGTCAGGCCCTGGGAGAGGCATTTACCCCTGTTGTGTGTCTGTGCCTTGTCAGGTGCACAACAGGGGGAGAGTTACCTCATTCAGTCCCCTCTCCAAAGCGTGTTCATTACCCTCTCAAAGTGCACCTGAGGTGCCCACAGTGCTCATAACCATGGTAGCACACAGCAAAACTTAATTTTCACTTATTTCAGATGGTGTAAAATCAGATTTCCCAGAGTCATATTCAGGGCAATAAGCTAAAGATCTATTTTTCACTGTTTCTCATTTCACTTTCAAAACAAAAGAGAGAGCTTTTTCTGCAGGGGGTACCCTCTGGGTATAGTCCCCTGATGGGCCTTTTAGGGATCTCTCTAATTTGACAGTGCAGAAACTGTGCTCTAACAAATGCACGTAGAAGCCACATCTGTGCTTCTATTGCTGTGCACTGGAGAGGCATCAAGCTTAACAGTCAGGTTTTAACTTTTTGTCGAAATAGGAAAGAGCAGGATGGGAGCTGACAGGCAGTTCAGAGACATCACTAAAACAATTTTTGCAAAAATAATTCCTAAAACAGAGCCCATTGCCATTACAGCATTACATGTATCAGTGGTTTGGGGCATTGTCTCTGCTCCAGCTAGGGAATTTATACTGCATTAAAAACAAGTAAGAGGACCCCAGGCTACACCATGAAACCCGTCACCCATGTGAAGGGCAAAGCCTATGGCCAAGCAAAAGAAAATAGATTCATCCACAGCCACACGAGTTTCTCTTATTCAGGAGGTGCTACCTTCAAAGGTTTGCCATGACCAGTTAAATGTTAACACTTTAAGGTACAAGATCAGAAGCTGCTCAGCTTGTTACTGGTAGCATTTCATTATAAGGGACAGCTGGGTCAAGCTTTGAGTTTGACTCTGGGAATTTACACAGACTGTTCCCATTTAAAGTAGAGCTTACTGGACCTAAGCAAAACAAAGACCAGTATATAGAATTGTTTAGGACTGGTATTTCAAATGGTTGTTTTTTTAGTTTAAAGGTAATTTCTTGACTGTTTGTCCACCTCTCTCTGAATCCCAACTCCCAGCCTTCAGAACAGCTTCTTATTACCACTATATTCATTTGTATACATTGATCTGAATGATACAGTAGTATCAGAAATCAGTACTTAAAAAAAAAAAAAAAAAAAAAAAAAAAAAAACCCCCAGGAAAAANCCCTGGTCTGACCTATTAAGTTGTCTCCACAATACTGCAACATTACATCACCCTGTATGTTTATGTTGACCTGATCTTGACTTAACTCAATATGACTTGTCATAACTGAAGCCACACATCCAAGGGCAGCCATGTGTCAGAAAACATCAGACTTGCAATTTCAGATCTCCAAAGCCCCATACAGTTGCATTGTTCCAGTCACAAAACCACAGCAGACAATGAACATCTTACAAAGCTTCTTTTGTGATAATTTATTTCTCCTTATAAAAAGGGATTTAGCATCCTTCTAAAATTGCCCCCAAACACTGCAGCTTGTGACAGCACTCCCACCACACTTGGGAGCATGAATAAGCCAGCATTATTACAGGAATAGAGCATTGCAAAGACGGAATAAAACACAATAGGAAAAAGAAACTATGTGACAACTATTACAAATAAGATATACAGGCCAAGAAATGCAGTTATATGGGCACACAGGAAATAGCCCTTGAATCCCAACAGTTCTCACAATGAAACTTAGCATTGTGCTCTCTTGGCCTACCTACAAATACAGAAAGTATCAATAACATACATAACACACTTAGATCATCAGAAACAGTAAAAAAACAAAACTACCTACCTACATGCTACTAAACATCTTCCACCCACCTCTACCACCCCAAGAATGAGCCAGAAAACTAACTCAGGCTCATGAGCCCCACAAGCAGGTGATGTTAAGTGAGGGTATCTCAGTGGGCACAGGGGCAGCTGCAAATCATTACACAGCTGATCACAATTTAGAGGAAAGTTTGCACCAGAAAATAAGCATTGAAATGCTTAAAGGTGAAGCTGTTTTCTGGCAGCATCAAAATGTGCAGTCAATTAGCAAAACAGACAGCATTCAAGCTGTGTTATTTTGATGGCTCTAGGGGAAGCTATTGAGGTAACTGGTCACTCCTCATAGAAGCACTAATGGTCTCAGTGCTGGCCAACATACCCCGCAGCATGGGCTAGATTTCCATTGCTATTCATGCTTGTCAAGGAATTGTAAGAAATATTTTTAGCATGTTTTACTGGCTTCTGTTTATCACTGAGCCTCTGTAAGCCAGGGATTCATTTTCCCTAGCTTGTTTCATGCCTGTACAGCACTAAGCACTCAGAACTCTGAACAAGATAGAAAAGTAACACAGTTAATTACTTTTTCAGATTTGTTAATCATAACATACACATGCCTCAGGAACATTACTCATTGTCTTCAACACATGGGCAGCAGTGGGGCTGAGCCAGGGAAGCATCCTCACTGAACTGAGAGTAGGCAACATATCACAGAATGACACCCAGCACTCATCCAAGCATCAACTGGTAACATTTTATTTTGAAGAGCCCTACAAATACAAAATAGCACAGATTTTTAGACCCTTTTCTTGAGGAGGGGAGAACAGTGGGCAGTTTTTCAGAAGCCCTGTTTCTGGAATTGGCCTGACTTTCTACCCCAGGTGTCCATCGACTTCGATGGGAGGCTCTCCCAGGCAGACAGGTATGAGGCTACAGGTTTACTCCCGGCAAGCCATAGCGGACAAGATGAGCTGTGTCAGGTGAATGTTTCCCTCTTGCCGTCCACAGAACTATTTCTGCACAGAAGCTCAAGCATGTGCTGAAGTAGTGACAGGACTGGGGCCTCAGCTCCCCTCAAACATTGTCATTTTTATGCAAAAGCAACCAGAAACAGGCAACCAGGACAACAGAGAGAAAGCGAAACAAATGCAGATAACAGACCAAAACAGAAAACCCTAAGGAAAGCTTATATTTGAATGTCTGCTACTTTATTTCAAGCTTGCTCAGAAGCTTCCTCCATATTATCATCGGATGCTGCATGGAGTGTCCCTCTATCTCATGTCCTTTTTCCCCAGAAGTTCTTTTTTTATGTACGAATGCTAAATTTGGCTCCTGAATACAGATTCATGGCTCTCCCTGAAGGGAACAGATCTTAGCTCTGGATCCAAGAGTAACAGATGCCATCAGTGTGAGTCACAACAGCCACAAAGTTTGTCACAAGCAATCATAATGCTGATCCAAAAGTCTGCCCCCGTGGAGAGGAGAATACTAACAGCTAAAACTCCAATGGCAACATTCTCTCGAGCACTTCACAGCAGGAATATGCCTCAGTAGGAAGTGTGGAGTTGGCCTCAGATACAAGGGAAGTCTAATTTAGAAGTCCCTTGTTAAAGTTATACAGCAATGCCACAGGGCATGGAATGAGATTTCATCAGTTTAATTTATACTGATTTGAGGCAACTTTGATTTGCTCCCTGCCCTCCCTATCTTTCAGCTCACAGAGCATCTGATCCTCTTGCATCCTATTGTCCAACATGGCATGGGGCAAGAACTGTTCACTTACAGTGACTAAAAAACCCACCACCTTTAGAGACCATCGCTTATGGACCAGTTTAGTGTTTAATCAGTCTCTGCAGCCTACCAGGCCCAAAGAAAAGCAGACAGAACTGGTACCAGACAAAGTGCAAGGACAGGAATATGATGACAATAGAAAGAAGCAGCCAGAGCAGAGAGGAAGACAGTGCCAGAGAATGAGGACAGTGTAGGTTTCTTACTTTTAACTGGTCCTCTGGGAGGTGTCGTAATTGAATCCCTCTCTCTGGCTGTGTCTCCTTCTCTAGCTTCCTTTTTTGGTTCCTCTCCATCCAAACATCGTCGAAGCTGAAGCACTTATAGAGGTGTTTAGGTCTCTTCCTCCTCCTCTCTGGAATGTCCTTGGCTTTTTCATCTGGAGCAAGGAAGGAAAGCCTCCAGGCTTTGCTCTCAAGGGTGGAGATAGGGTGTGGGGATGGTGGAACCTGGGGGGGCCTCCTTTTGCGATGGGGAACCCATTTCTCATTTGGCCTCTTTTCAGTTGGCGTTTGACATTGCTGTTTAGACTCCTGTTTTACAAACAGCAGGTGAAAACACAGGATTGGTTGGCTGGAAATTTTGTTTGCTTGAAATCAGTTTGAACAGAAGATGGCAAAGCTCAGTTATCTAGCCCCAGAATTATTCAGAAGAAAATGCTTTCCCAAGAGTACTGGCTGGCTGAAACCAGCCTGTCTACTCACTCAGCTTTCTCCATAGGCTATGGGGTACTCATCCCTGAAGCAGCAGCTCTGCTATCCATTGAGAGTGTAATATATACACCCTCTGCACAGGACAATGCCCTTTTCACCCTCATTCTAGATGGCATATTGCAGTAACATTACTACTGGGATTTAGGTCACTCTGTCTGTATAATATTATTTACAAAGACAGACAGTGCCTCTGAAAATAGAATAATGACCGGTCTTGTCTGTCTGTGCTTTTCCAACTGTACTTCAGTTATACAATGTGAAAAGGCTTCCTAGATGCCTGCAGGTCTGATATATTAAGCCCTGTGCTTCCTGATGTGCTCTTTACGCTATCCATTTTATTTGCTTGATGTTGGGCCGAGAGCAAGGAATTGCACAGCTTTGCACTTCACTCTCATCTGCTTTTAACGAGTGGTTGCACAAAACTGCCGCTTTTATACTGGAATAACTTGAAATCAAGCATCCCATGAGGCATCTAACTACTACTCCAGGTAGCATCAGTGTTAAAATCAGTAATATTTAAGGTGGGAGATAACAACAGTGAGGAATGAATGATGTCAGGAGTCTCTTTTCATGCCAAGAAAATGTTGTGTCCTGACAATAGTTTCTCAAAGTTCATTTGAAGAACCCAAATACAACTCTTAAACTACTGCAGGCACTTCCTATCTACTCTTAATTAACCAACAATCCCAGGCCAATTCTTCTTTGCTACTGGTAAGAGATGCCACAGTCTAGAAACACTTATCTACTAGATGCTATGAAAAAGTGAAGTGTATCCTGCTGGTATTCTGTACCTAACTCCATCACATTGGAGAGGAGCAAGGAGAACTTGCACAGATTCCAAACATGGGACACATTAGAACAGTTCACTCTTGCCTGCTGGGTAACACAATTAATGTAAGTAAAATCAGGCCACAAACAGATCAATTAAACATGTAATGAAGGCTCTGACACATGGGCAAACTGGTAATTCTTCTGTCTTGCTGTTTTCAGTATAAAATCTTTGTCCTAGATGTAACTTGGAGAATGTTAATCATTAGCAGGTAATGAGAGAGGGGCTGGTCTGTGCTCCAGCAGGCTAAGAAGGGTTACTTACCAGTGTGGTAGCCAGAGGCATCAGGGACAAGCTGATCCAGTGCAGTTTGGTACAGCACTATAACACAGATAAAGCTGATACCACTGGAAAAATATCTGGTTGGGGCCTCGGGGAATATATACATATCCTCATAGTGGAGGGTACACTGGGAAGTGAGCTCAAGGAACTTCACAATTACGCATTTGTTTTGCAATAATGTCTTTACTGATGCGGAACAGAAAAGGACTTTTCTTCAAATCCACCATTAAACTTAATTTTATGACCTTTTTGCTTAGCAACATACATAAGGAAGACCATCCTTAGTACTTAGATGATTATGTGGGAAAGACTTAATGCAGATAAACTTTGCCCAATGTGTCTGTCGTATTTTGAGAGATTCCTGAAAAAATAACTTCACTTACAAAATCCAGGGTGCAGTTCTACTTCATTTCACAATGTCATGAAAATGGAAATAAATAAAAGCCCTAACTGCTTTAATAGATTAGATCTTGTGTCCTGAAAGCTGGGACATTTACATTAATTTCTAGGCTCCAGCTGCGTTTATCCAATTTCAGATATCATACTCTGCAGCGTCCAGAAGAATCAGGAAAATTAAACTGGTTTTATATGGCTTTGATACCATTAAATTTTTCACGGTTTTCTTTAAATTATTTAATCTAGCAATCAATTTAAGTAATTATTTATTTGCTCCTAATGGTTGCATTATAGGATGTGGGCTTGCCTATTCAAGGCTTTACACATGCCTCATCACTCTTTTCTAGGTGCTCTTTTGGGTTATCATTTACAGGTCAATGATTTTATTCATCCTCTGAGAAGCTTCATCTGTTGACAGCGTGTATAGTCCAAGTATCTTGCATTTTCCTAGGCTGGTCTAACACTACAGTCTCTTGTTTGGAATGTGGTGTCCGGTATTAAGTTTTTAAGTTAAGTTAATGCCCATGAAAACAAAAGATTTTCAAGTAATGCTGAGCACAGAAGAGAATAAAGCAAATTCTCTTCCCCTTCTGCCCACAGCAATTCCAGTACTAACAGCCCTCACTTCTCAGACTGCCACCCACATGCTTCTTTAGATTCCAGACAGCATTAGCTAAAAAAACCCAAACCAATCAACCCAAAAACTTTCATTGGGAATATGTAAGGAGAGGTTGAGGGAACTGGGTTTCTTCAAGCTTATAAGAGGGCACTAAAGGCAATATAAGTGCAGTCTGCAACAATTTTGTAGTTACATGGATGATGGATCCAAACTCTTCTCAGTAGTGCCAGACAATGCCACAAGACAACGGCCAGAAATTGTAGCTTGGAAAGTTCTGATTGGGCAGTAGGAAAAAATTTTTCTTGGGAACATGTTTCCCAGAGAGGTGGTGAAATCTCCAGCAATGGAGGTTTTCAAGACTTGGTTAGACAAAGTCATGGTTTTGTCTATCTGGTTGTCCTGGTTTCAGCTGGGATAGAGTTAATTGTTTTCCTAGTAGCTGGTATAGTGCTATGGTTTGGGTTCAGTATGAGAAGAATGTGGATAACACACTGGTGTTTTCAGTTGTTGCTAAGTAGTGGTTATACTAAGTCAAGGATTTTTCAGCTTCTCATGCCCAGCCAGCAAGAAGGCTGGAGGGGCACAAGGAGTTGGGAGGGGACACAGCCAGGACAGCTGACCCAAACTGGCCAAAGGGATACTCCATACCATGTGATGTCACATCTAATATATAAACTGGGGGGAGTACGGCTGGGAGGGATCGCCGCTTGGGAACTAATTGGGCATCGGTCAGTGGGTGGCAAGCAATTGCATTGTGCATCACTTGTATATTCCAATCCTTTTATTATTATTAATTTATTATTGTTATCATTATTAGTTTCTTCCTTTCTGTTCTAATAAACTGTTCTTATCTCAACTCACGAGTATGGGGGTTTTTTTCCGATTCTCTCCCCCACCCCACTGGGTGGGGGGGGAGTGAGTGAGCGGCTGCGTGGTGCTTAGTTGCTGGCTGGGGTTAAACCACAACACTGGTGTTGCCACTAGTCCTGTCTGAAGAAGGAGGTGGGATTAGATGACCTGCCAAGGTCTGTTCCAACCAACCTTTTTCTGTTTCTATACAAAAAATGGGGAGTTTCTATTAAAAAAATAGGGAGAAAGGGTAGGGTAAGACCATTTTGGAGGGTATCTTAAAACTTTAATTTAACCTGGGATGCAAGAGACAAAAGGCAGTGGCAGCAGCTGCAAAAGCTCTGTGAGGGCTCATTTAAGTTGAACACAACCCTCAGCTGCAGAATTGATCAAGCAGTTTCCAGATTCACGAACTCTCTGAAAAATGTCTGCTTGGGATATGCAGAATCTCATACCCTCTCTCAAGTACCACTTTTGAAAATCTGCTCAACAAAATTATTTTGCCTGTTTCATAATGTCAAAACTCATCATCATCAATACTGGAAAAGTAGCATGATCAAGCCAGGTTCTGGGATCTCAGCTAACAGATCAATCTCAGTCACTCTGGTGGCTTATGCTTAGCCACTGATAGAGATTCCTAAGCTCCCAGCCACTTACAATTTGGAAGTTCTCTCTGGGATTAAAAGCCTACTGACAGGGGAAGTCTCTGCCTTTAAAGGCCTCAGCCAAACAAGAAATCCCTATTGAAGATGCAATCTTTCCTGTGAAATCCAGCCTATCACAAGGAAAGTAATGTATTACCAGGAGTAGAATACAATACAACATCAAAAGGAGACCCTGAGTCCATGGATGGTTTTCTGTTTGCTGTAGAAAAGGCAGAAAAGGACTCCTAGTGGCAATCAAAGGGTAGTTATGGTGACTGCAAAAGACTCAGTGGTACTTTGAAAGACAGCTACTCATTCCCTAAAGAAAAAGATTTTACTTCTTAAAAGTGACTGCTAGCAATGGGAATTGATTTCTATGTTGCCTTTCACTTTGAGAAACTTATTTACTATATATACATCAGTTACAAGGCTCTATTCCACCTTATCTTAAGAGAGTTAAGACCCAGCTAAAAACTGGAGTTGAACATAGGGTGGCATCTGTGTAATCTGTCTGAGGCATGTTATGCATTAATGCTGTTGTGATTACTTCATTCCTTTAGATTTCTGTGGTAAATCCTCCATTAAAAAGTGCATCAATTCATACAGTCTTGAACAGAAACAGAAAGATTAAGTAGTGCTACCTATCTTAGACAAAGAGGAATATTTATGCACCCATCTAATGAATTTGTTCATTAAACCATTAAAGAGTTTCACTGGAATTCCTAAACCATATTAAAACAAAAGACTGTGCAAACCAAACCACCACCTGATCATTCCCAGACAACACCTTACCTCATCTCGGAGCATGTCACTAACGGAAGAAGCTGTGTTTAAGCTGATCTGGGATTGACTGCTTATGCCACTGTCATCCCTCTGGTATTCATTGTCCAATGAGTGTACAGAAAGTAAGAGACTACCTCTGGGTTTCAATGTCTTTGGCCTCTCAGGAGCCTCTAAATTGCTTTCAACTGCAGAGCTGTTCCCAAGAGAGATCATCGAAGTGGCACATATTCTTCCAGGATAGCGGAAGCTCTTGTGTTGAGAAGTGGATCGTGGACTCTGTGGTTTAGGACTCATGGGCCTACAAGGCATGTCTTTACCAT
This sequence comes from Pandion haliaetus, assembly GCA_013401275.1. NCBI lineage: Eukaryota > Metazoa > Chordata > Aves > Accipitriformes > Pandionidae > Pandion > Pandion haliaetus. The sequence continues at coordinate 84,335 of VYZV01018557.1, read as the reverse complement.
CAGAATTTGAGAGCTGGGGACATGATGGACTTGACTGACTAAATGGCAATTGCAAGTCACTGGGGCTAAATGGAGATTTCATCCAGTATTCCTCTAGGGAAGTATTTAAACTGTTGCTCAGAGCCTCCTGTTGTTCGTCACAGTCTGAACTCTGTGAGTATCTTATGCCCAAGTCATGGGACTGTATTCGTTTTCTCCATATACCTGCAGGTGAAGAGACATCAACAGGCTCCATAGAGGTGTCAAAACAGTTGGTGTCTGTTGAGGAGCCATTAGCTGTTTCTGTTTTAAAAAATGTGTGCCCATCGCAACTATCCTGCCGCGCTACTGACATTGTTCTCATTACATGGCTGCTAATTGCATTAAGACTGTCCTGTGTTGGTGATAAACTTGCTAAGACAGGCCTTTTTAGTCCATCTGCCTCCTTGCTTTTTAGAAAAGCTTTCCAGGCACTCTGGCGAAGTTTGGCTTTCTCCTTTTCATTTTTCAGTGATACTCTTGAGCTTTGCTCAGTATTTTCCTTTTCTGGAGATCTGGATTCAAATAAGCTTGAGAGGGATTTGTGAGCCAAGGCCAACCTTGTCCTGAATTTCTTACCCTCAGGGTTTTTGTTTCTTTTGTATTCATTTTCAGGGAATGATTTCCTAATCCCAGAGTATTCCACAGGTTCACTGTCATTGTTTTCAGATGAACCTGAAACTTGTCGATCTGCATATTTGACAGTAGCCAGTGTGGGAGAAGTTGAATTTGTATCTACACCTTCCATCAGTATCCTACCAGAGCCAGAAGCCTTCCTCAGGCTCATTCTGTTGAATAATCCTGCAGGTCTCTCATAGAATAAATCATCGTCATCAGAGTACTCAGAGGCATAGCTTTCCTTCCTGTGGAAGGCTGAACCAGATGAGCAACTTTTGAAAGACTGTAAACTTTCAGTGTCTTCATCCTCTTTCCCAGCATCCAGTTCTTCCATCTTTGCCTTGCTGCCAAAGAAGCTGCTACTTCCCTGATTTTCTGCTGTGGCAGGTTTAGTTTTCCTGAAAGATGTCATTTTTGAGAATACTAAAAACCTGGAAGCTTTCCCACTATTCCCATTCTTTGTTGGCTTTTGCACAGCTTTATAGAGACTGCTGTTACTTCCCAGGACATGGAATGAGTTCTCATCCATTTCCTCACTGTTAGTGCTGCAGGTACTTATATTATCTAGGCCCACCACGCAAGCGTTATGGGTCTCCCTTTTCACAGAATAGTTAAAGACATCAGACACATCTAGATTCAGTGTACCGTCTTTGCTAGGGTTAGCTATGTCTTCTGCAGGAGAGTCCTCCTTTCCTTCGCTAGGAGAAGGTTCTTCACAAATTCCTATTTGTTCCTTTGAACCATTACAGCCTTCACTTCCTTGCCTGCCTACTGCTTGTTCAGAGATAATGCTGGGCCCTTGAAGGGCAACATCAGCACCATCTCCCTGACACAAACTGCTCACACTGCATGTTTCCAGTGTTACTGCACTAGTTATATATAAGCCTTCCTCTCTGCCTTGATGTGCTTTGAATTCCTCTTCCTTAGACACCTGGTCATCTCCTGTTTCAGTCCATGACTTTCTGAACTGTTCTGTCTCTAATTCAAAACCAGTCCTTATTCTGCCCGACTCTTTCTCAGAGATCATATCACCACTTCTGCTATGTGATTTTACAAGTGCTTCTTCACATTGACCTGCCTGACTTTCTGCAATAAGTATATCATTGCCCGGTGGTACAGTAACACTCTTGAATTCCACTTTTGCACTTGTTACCATGGAATTAATACAGGTGAACCCTAAGGATGAAACAGCATCTGATTTCTCTGTTTTCTCTTGTGAAACTTCTGGTTTTTCTTCAGCTCTATCCATACCAGGGAGTACCTCTGCACTACCAGGAATGGGGCGAGTGGCCACAATTTGTTCTTCACAGCTACAGCTTTCACTCAGAACTCTCTCTGGCTCATCATGAGCTTTGCTGACAGTATGAGCAACCATCAAATCCTTTCTCACTACATTTCTCAATGTTCCAGTTACTACTTCAGTAGGAAGGTTATCATTCAGTGTCTTGGACTGTAATGCTTTCTGCTCTACAGATACTATAATTAGGGCAGGTTTTAACTCTGGAAGAGTCATTAAATGCCTTCTCTGGTTTATATGATCTGATCTGGGAGTCATTTCAACAGCAAAGAGACTGTCTTCATCCTTTCCTTTATGAGTAGGATGTTCATTTATTACTAGCTCAGAGTGACTCCTTAAGGCACCAGTTTTGCAACTTGTATTTTGCTGCATTGACTCTCTGTGCTCTGTCCCAGTGTTACTGCCACCTGGTTGCAATGTGGTTTCCAGGACTTTCCAACTGAAGTCAAGGTTAGAAGAATCATCTACCCATCTTTCCCCTACCACGATCTCCATGCCTGACAGTTCAGATTCAAGGCCATTCTCCTTCAAACTTGTCTGCTGTATTCTACCAGTGGAAACATAGTTTACAGAACAATCACAATCTCTGCTTTCCACAACAGCAGGAAAACCTACGTGAGAAGCTGCTAGGTTCTCGGTGTCACCAATGCCAGATTCAACATCAATATCACAAGGGAATTTGTCTGCTTCCAGATCTCTTTCAGCTTTGTACTGGTCACTTTTTTTAAGTTCTTCAGCATTTATGATCACTGGCTCACAGTCCAGGGCAGATGAAGTCTCCTTTTGTTTCAGATTATATTCACAAACATCTTTCTGTGTAGAAGATAAGCTATGAGCACATGTACCTACTGATTCTGGGCTAAGGCCACATGTCTCTGATTTAGAGTGCAAATAATAATCAGGGTTCTGGGGAGAGCCTGCTGGTTGAGAAAGCTGATACTCATTTGAGTCTATGTCAGTATTAAGAAGAGATCTTTTTATGCAAAATTTGCCCTCTACTTCTCTTGCTTTTGCCGGGCTTACAGGTACCCTTCCTAAGTTTTTCCAAGTGTATTCAAAATTCAGCCCTTGAAGATGTATTCTGGAACATGACCATCTAAATTTGTCTGCCAGGTGCATACAGTTCCCCACATATTCTGTCTTGCTTTGAGCACTGATATTTTCAGGTACACTGTGCCATGTTTTACTTTCTGTAATCTCTGACCTTGCGAGTGGTGGCTGAGATTTTGGTTTGAAGCAGCTCTGGCAAAAGAATGAATCTGATGTCAACATGGTCTCTGTATTTCCATGTTTTATCCTTTTACCTGTAGTTTCCTCACTGTCAACTGAGTTCCTCCTGCTGCATTTTATACTGGACATAGATTCTAATTCACACTTACAGTCAGATGTCTCAGTGTAGCTTTTACAGTTAGGTCCATTTGTTTCAAAATGAAGATTAGGCAAACTACAGCTTGATGCTGCATCTGACCGGAAAGAAAATTGCTGTACCTCAGGAAAAATCAAACAACTTTCTGAGTTTGCTTTGAAACAAGCAATGCTTAATACTGCAGGATGTTCCTTCTGTCTTGTAACATCATCTTCTGTAGGTACTGAGTTGGTATAGGACTGCACTTTACTACTTTCAAACTCTGCTTTATTTTGCAATACTGCTACAAACTTTCTATTTGTCTGTGATATAATGCCCTCTTCACTGACTTGGTTCTCTGTGTTGGAAATATCACTAGTTAATGTTAGCTCTTCATCACCCAATTCTTCACCTTCTGACTTCACAGATTGTATGCAAAATTCAGTTTTGCTTGGTGCTGCTTTTATTTTGGAGGACACTTCTAACCATACCGGCTGGGTAAATTCTGGTTGACTTGAGCACTTAAGTTCATGGGGGGTTATTTCTGCCTTTGCTTTAGGAAGACTACAGCACAGATTTTTTTTTTCAGTAAAAAGGCAGTTTGAATCCAAGCAAGTTTCCCCAGTTACATCACTGGAAATGGATTCTGTGTCTGATGCACTCTCAAAAGGCTCAGTTTTTACATCTGACAAAGATCCACTCTGATGTGACAGGGTCTCAAAATAGTCTTCATCTGTTTCTTGGCTGGATCCACGTATCTCCAGCTCTATCGTGCTTGGGGTAGAAGAACTCAGATCATCTTCAAACTCTCCTTCACTAATGTAGTTTTCAACCGGCTCTGGGGTCTATGAATAAACAGAAAAGAATGATTTAGCAATGATTTCCCACGGCAGCAGAGTAGCATGAATTATTATTAGAAAGGGACTTAGGAACACAATTTATTTAATACACACTGATGTCTTTGGAAGTTATACTTGATATTTTACTTATTGATGGACCTGAGGTCTTTCTAGTTCTTACTTTTTGTTTCTTAATTAATTTTTTTAAAATTTTAATATGTAATTATGCAGAAGCTGAAATTTGAGTTTTGGCCATATCTTTCACAGCCCAATACCAAGCCACATTTCACATTCGATTAAGTCAAACAGAAATCATCCCTTGCCAGTAAATCTAAAAACTCTAATGAATCCATCTTCAAATCTCAAGGTTTATGTGATAAACCTGAGATGTAATTGTTACTATGCAAATTACAGAAATGTGACATAAATATATGCAGAACAGTTTTGCATTTGAATAACTGGATACTACCCATCCCAAAGCTTGAACCAAAGGTGAAAGAAGTCTTTGATCTCATTTTCCAGAAGTCTTACACCAGGAGCACTACAAATATCAGTTGTCAGAGCACTTCCAAATCAGTGGCTGCGAGCAGAAAGATCAAAACCACACTGTCAATATTAGGAAATGTCTTTGCCCCAGAGAGCTACACTGGGAGAGTCTTAGCCTTCTTTTCTTTAACCATCAGAAAGAAGTCTGGCTATTTCTCAATTTTAAAGTAGAAAATAAAATCACAGCAAGCTTTCCTGAGGTAAAAATAATACTTGCCATCTGTCAGCTTCAGGTACAGCTATTGTCAGAAGTTCTACAAATGTACCCAACATAGATATTTAGCTGATTCCAGCCTCAGTCCATTAATATCTAGAATAAGAAGCTATATAAATATAAATGGCAGCCTTTAATCCTAATGCTGGATGCTTCTTTAACCAGGTTTTGATAAGTCATCACAAAAATGATCAGCACATTTCAAAATCTGAAAACTAACATAATGAACAATGACAGACATTTCTAAAAAAAAGAAACAACCCACAAGTGAATGGCAGCCATCACACTAGAACACAAGGTCCCTTGACCTGAGCTGCATGTCACCTTTACCTGGGTGCTTTGTCACAGAGGAAATGTAAGTCCTCATAGGGGAAGCCAAATTCCAAATCACATCAAAGGCTATGTCACAGAGTTTCTGATTCTAGACTCCAAAACATAGAGGGTAAATCAGAAAAAGGAAGGCACTAGGGTTATTTCCAAAAAGAAGCCTCAATAAGAAGACTCGTATTTTCTCTTGACAGAAGAAGGGTATTTTCCTTGAATGGAGGAGGGAGGGGGAGGATTCAGTGCTTCAAACCAAGTCCAGAATCACTTTCACACCATTAAACCTGACCAAATTGCACTATAATGGCAACATGAGTCACGTAAGCAGCAGAACAACATGTCCTTTACTGTGTGCAATCAGTGATACATGTAATTGAGGTCCTTTAATAATGTCAAATTCCACTATCACCAGGACAAAAATGACCAGCATTAAAGCAGCACAGGCCAGCATTTTACATAATGATCGAGCAGCATAAACGTGAGCAGTTGGCACACACAGCAGTGAGTACAGCAGCAGCTGTTCAGCAGTAACAGTACTGCCTCCTCAACAGTGTTCTGAATTCAAATTTACAGATGGCAGTAAACTAAGATAAAAACTGTTCAGGCAAGTAGGAACAAAATAATGAAGATGCCCAACTGTCCCCAAGGATAATTATTAATTAAATTACAAAAAAATTAGGGCAGAGATCCCTTACAGTCCATCTATCATTCCAAACATAGTTATGTCAGGATATTCGTACTGTGACCCCTTCCAAATTAATTCTTTATTTTTAATGGGTATTACACAAAATTATGCAATTAAAGCAGAAACAGAGGCCCCACAATTGCCTCCATACCTTGTGGAAAATGAGGAAACAAATTCTAGGTATGAAGGGCACCAATTAATGTCAACCAGCATTCCTAGACCAGGCCCAGGACTGAACACGTGCTCCCAGTGCTGCTAAGGGGAAGAACTGGCATCAGGATCAGGCTGGTGAGGCCTACTCTACCAGATGTACCTGGGATGGAGTTCCCCTGAGGAGGCAGAGAACATAGAAGCTTCAGTTCCTGCTATGTCTATCAAAGCTCTCTGCCTAACAGACAAGAGAGGCCTAGAGTTGACCTCTATTAAACCTGAAATTCATGAGCTCACTGGACTTCCCATGGTGACCAGGGAAGAAGTCCTAACAGGGCAAACAACATGCAGATGGTGCCATTTTTACCTTCTTCTATGGGTCTTTGACTTCTCAGTGCCTCCAGAGGACCAGGCCTTTGCTCTGACCACCTGTCATTTCCTCCCAACCTGTAGCACGTATATTTTGATAGGATCTGTGGGACTACTTCTCTTTGTGTTTTACTGTTTTTTTTCTGTAAAAATTGAGTCTAAAGGACTCAGTTGGAGCAGAGGGGGGTAAGTTTACAATGGGGAGGTCCTTTGATGTAGCCCTGTCTTCCCAACATGGACAATCACGGGAGACTGTGAGAACTGCGTAGACACGTGGCAGTGATCCTCAACTATGCTGCTGATTAGACAACAGTCCTCATGTCTTTAATTTCCATGAGATTACACTGAGAACTTAAAAAGTCGAATTATGGCTCCTTCCTGGGAAGGGTGGTTGAGAAATCCTTAGCACCCATGGACACAGTTGTGTGTTTATATCTCTTCAATCTCAAAGCAGATAAACAGTTGGAATGCAAGAGCCTGGAATAAATATGAAAGAAACTACTTCTAAAATAAGGCTTTTGCACTTGACAGACAATAGACAAATCATAGCAAAGCTCCCCCTGCCTGCTTTTCTCTTGTGTCTCTTTTACTGTCTTTGAAATGTGCTAAGAAAATAGGATGAAACTGAAGTTACTCATCTGTCTTGCTATCATTGGATGCAGCCATGTTATGGGTTTGTGTGGCATGGTTTGGTTTTCTTTTTGGTAGCGGGGGAGGGGGCTGCAGAGGTGGCTCCTGTGAGAAGCTGCTGGAAGCTCCCCTGGCTCCAAGTTGGAGCCACCTCTGGCCCAGGCCAAGCCCATCAGTGACGGTGGCAGCGCCTCTGGGAGAACAGATTGAAGAAGGGGAACCTGCAGGGAGTGGTGGGATTGGAATGTGAGAGGAGCCCCTCTGCAGATACCGAGGTCAGTGAAGGAGGAGGGGGAGGAGGGGCGCCTGAGGAGGCTGATGGCCCTGCAGCCCATGGGGAGATGGCAGGCTGTCCCCCTGCAGCCCAGGGAGGGGAGCCAGGGAGCAGAGGCCCCCCAAGATGGCCGTGACTCCATGGGAAAGCCCACGCTGGAGC
>VYZV01018557.1:50775-65956 GCA_013401275.1 Pandion haliaetus | reverse complement strand
TAAAACAATACATACAGTAGTTACAGTGGCATGGGGAACCTGAGCTTGGCACAGGTAACGCCTCAGCTGGAACCTTCAAGAAAGCTTGATGTGTATCCTACATAGGGATACATGGAGCAAGAGGCAATAGTCAAACAAAGAACAAGAATGATCTAGGACAAATAAGCTATGAGGAAAGATTGAAAGTACAGTTTGTAGTCCAGAGAGAGAATACAATGTGAAAACAGTCTTCAACTACCCATACAAGGTAGTAATCTTCTCTTCAAATGCATGACAGATAAAACAAGGATTTAAGTTGAAGCAGAGAAGACTGAAGTTAGAGAAAATCAATAAACCACCACCAGCATGGATAATGAAAAACTGGGATGGATTGCCTAGGGGGTGGCATGGAGTCACCATCACTTTCTGTCTTTAAGTACAGATTAGATATACATCTGACAGGAATGACACAGGTAGAGCTGATCTCCAGTGCAAGGACAGATGAGAAGACTTTTTTTGGCTTCTTGCAGACCTCTAATTCAGTAATTATTAACATGTAGATGCTCATCAGTTATTTTACTGCAATACACAGTCCCAGGGGGATACGCCATTGTAACAGAGATGACACAGAAGAGCAGTCATAAGCAAAGAACTCCTGTAGCAATCCAGATCTACAAGCAACCTACATTGCTCTCTGCAACTACAGGCAACCACATATTAGGTGCAGAGCTCAGAAAGGGCCCAAGAATGTCCACTGAAGAGATGAGAGGTCTAGAAAGCATGACATACAAGAAAAAACTGAAAGAACCAGACTTATTGCTTAGCCTAGAAAAGACCTCACACTGCAAAATGGCAAGTACCACCCAGACCTTATAACTTAAGGTTTTTATTTCAAGCCTCAAAACTGCAATATGATAAAGAAGACATCAAAAGGGACAGAAGTTGTCCATATCCTAGGTCCTTTAGCACAATCCATCTAGGCACATCTGCCCTACAATCTGAGTTGTGCCTCTATCTCATGGGAAAATGGATAGTATGGTAAAGATTCTTCCACTGCCAGAAAACATTATATATCCCTAACTAGGATGACAAATTATATCCATTTAGTTCTTCAAACGGAGGAACTGCTCCTTGGTCTGCCATACCTATTTAATATGAAGGGAGATTCTAGGACTGCAGATGAAGTGTTCATTTTTGCTTCCCTAAACTTTAGCAACAAAGCAGTAATTTATTTTTTTAAAACAGAAGGAGTAGAAACTGCTGCCCCAAATAAGTGTAACTTCAAGAGCACGTCACTCATTAGTTCAGTGGTAAGAATCTGGCTTTCCACATTGTAAGGTTCGAGAGAGGGCTGGAGGAGGTGGGAGAAGCTGCGATAAATCATCACACAATTTCTCCAACTTGGCTATGTGCAGAAAGGAGGAGAAGGTCTTGCAGAAGAAAATCCAGGGCAGCAGGATTGTAAGCAGGAGGCAGGAGTGGGTGTGGTTGTATCAAGTCATTCATTCTTCAACTGTTCCCAGGCTCCCAAACTGCCCTGTGTATCTACCTAGGTATTAGCAAATTACTCCATGTGGTAGTGAACACACAGTCAGAGGTGAGCAAGATCCAGTCACTCAATCCATACCACAATTCCTCACCTAGCCAGTGCTAACTTGAATACACAGGAAAATTTGGAAGCTTATCAGTTCAAACAGAGAGATGTGCATTTTAAGCCCAAATGCAGCTTTCAGCACTGTAGGTTCAGGAATACAGTAATTGTAGCCTCCTACCCAGTGATTTTGCTTGGCACAGCACTGACTTAGAACCATCACTCGGTCAAAAAAAATCTTGCAAAAGTTGTGTCTTTTGCCACATGTTAAGGTCAGTTCAAGAAAAATGGCACACAGACCTGCATGAACATCCAAAAAGGTGTAAACGTTAGTTAACAAAACAGACTTCAACTTTGCTCTTAACCACAAAGATCAAGTGGCACCTAAAATGAAACAAAAAGATGCAAATCATACATTTTCAAGTATCTGAAGATCCTGCTGGCACTGCTCCAGGTCAGAGTACTTCTCAGTATGGTTCATTTCTCTTCAGTCAGCCTTTTCACTTGCTTCAATGCTGAATACGCAAAGAGCACCAGACATTTTTAACCTCAATAATTTTTTCATTACCTGTCAGGAATAGCACTAATAACAGGCTTTAGAGGTACAATATTCAATTGTTCAGGACAGCCTAAACATTTAATCACATTATGGTAGCTAATCACAAATAACTGGCTTAGGGAAGACAGTGCAGCTGCAAGGGGATACAGCTTGCCTGTTCAGCTTATGACACAGAATTCAGCAAGAACAAAGCAAGCAGCACAGGGAGAAACATCTTGAAACCACTCACAAACCCTATTTCCTCTTAGTCTTTTAGAGAGAGACTACTTCAGCTTGCTGCTGTGCAGCCCAGTGATGATCACCTTGTTTGGAAAGAGCCCAATTGCACATAGACTGTGCTTTGGGTTCTCTTATTTTATTATCACTTCTGCTAACAATTGTCCTTTTCTCGTATCTGGCTCCATTGAGTTTTCTTTTCATTGTTTCCTTTCTTCCCAACCCTGTTATTATCTTACACAAATGGCTAGTTCCACTGATCTGCCAGAGAGAAATCAAGTAGAAGGTGATTATCAGAATCAAAGATGTTGTTGAAATCATGTTTTTTAATGAAAAAGAAAGAAATAAAACCAACCAACCAACCAAAACACCAAGAAAAAAAAAAAAAAAGAAAAAAGAAGAGAGGAACTGATCCTCCTTTCTTCTGCCACTATATAGAAGTAGGAAGTTTAGATTAAAATAGAGCAGAATACTGTGCACAGAGATGTTACAGCAGAATTTCTATGACTCAATCTTATTTCACAGGTACCTCAGATATGGACTCAAATCTATGATGCCCATTGGCCTGTCCCCTCCTTATAAGTTATTATTTATGATCTTTATTTACAGATATCTATATAAATGTGATGCTTCATCACACAACCATTATATTCCAAAGCACAATGGCTACGGAGCGATGGAGGTTTCCACAAATCTTAGCTCTTACAGATTAGTTCTGTTCCTATGTGTTATAAAGGGTTAAGAATTTCTTCAGGCAGTAAACAACCTCCTTTAGTACCAAGTTCAAAACTCCATTAATAATATTATTTCTCTGCCAGCTCTTTTAGAAGAAGCCTCCAGCCAACACATTAATACACCAGAACCAGTGCAGACACTGCTTTCGCAATTGTTAAGACCTCACCAAAAGTCTTCACGCAAGATTTAAGTCTTGCAAAAAGCAAAAAGCAAAAGTCATAGCATGTAACACCACACAGCCCATACCTTCACTCCAGAGGGGAAAGGTTTTTATTTAAGTGTTCAAGTACTGCAGTATAACCTGGAGGACTGCAACTTAGTCTAGAGTTAGGATTCTGTATAAGCAACAGACACACAGTTTGAACAGTCTGGTTCTAGGTGCCCTTGTTTAGTTTTCTGTCACTCTTTCCCAGTCACTTTGCAATGAACAGCCTACCTGGAAGTTCCTGACTCTCCTGGGGTATGTATTTGAAGTGGCAGAACATCTCAGTTGCCAGCCCAAGTGCTGCCTCCCCATAACTGGTGCAGATGGCACTGGGCTGTGACAAGATGGGATGAATTGATTTTGCTTCTCTTGGTCATACTTTGTTGTGAGGGCAGGGGATTTTTTCTGCCCCCAGTGGTACCACTGATTACAGCAATTATAATTTCTTATCTTCCAGATTTTACTACTGCTGCTCCAGTTCTCCCACTGCTTTGTCAGAACTGAAATAAACCCAGGACAAGTTTTCTGCAACACTCTCTCCATCTGCGATCCCAGCTCCACTGCCTGGGCCAGAGTCAAGGTATCAAGTTCCATCAAGAGCTTCTCCTGAATTCGCCAGTCTGCTGCTTTGCCAATTAGCTGATCCAGGATCAGCTCTTCCTGCCGACAGCCAAAAGCACAGACTGATGCCAATTCTTGTAGTGCCAAAGCAAAGGTTGTAAAAGTTTCACCTGGCAGTTGTGCCCGGTGCCTGAACTGGAACCTCTGTACTACCATGCTCTGTCTGGGCTTAATGTGCCCTGAAACCTTCTTCATTGTTTCTTCAAAGGAGGCAGCTGAAACCAGGGGTGTAAAAATCCTCTGATCTTTCACATCCAAAGGCTGGAGAACAGTCCTCAGGGAGTCTTCAGGGAGTCTTCAGGTTTCACTCATCTATATCAGCCAAATCTCACAATCAGCCACTGACACCAGGGGCCTGAGAGATTTCACAGTTCCAGCAATATGTAGGACATAAAGCAGCAGCAACACGCAACTGGAACTCCCCGGTCTTCACTGCCACCGCTGCGTAGGTCCACTGGTATTCCCACTACCTCGAACAAGAGCACAGAGGCACATCACAAATGCTTTGCCTCTCGTCACAGGAAGCAATTTCTTGTCACCCAAAAGACTCCTGCCTTCAATCCCAGGTTGCCTGGCTGGGCAGGAAATACAGTGCTCCTCCCATGCAGGCAGCGAGGGTGGGGGCAGGTGAGCCTGAGAGGAGAAAAAGGAATGGGAAGGAAACAAGAAGATGAGATGGGAAGACTGTCTCCCCTGCTAGGAAGTTTTTGTTGCATGCCCTAATACCCTAAACTAAAGCTTGTCAAATGTTTAACAGGAATCAAACGCAAAACCCAGGTTTAATGGTTTTACAAACATTGCTCATGATAATTAACAGCACAATCTTCACCAGTGAAACAATCCCCACATGCCACCAAGGCATATGGAGAAAGTGAGCAGGACTACAGCGGCAATGAGATGGTGCTGAAAGTCAAGGCTGACCTATGTTTGCCTTCATACATGCAAGCTGTCAGCTCTTTATTTTTCAATGTCTAACAATCACACATAAGAATGGCATCCTCCTGTGCCAGAACCTACTGATCTGTTCAAAAGTGGCACTATTTCACTAGCAGTTTACAGAGACCAGTCCCACAGCCATGTAAGAACAGCAGAACTGTAAAAAGGTCTTTGCATGGGCAATTTTTCTTCTCAGGGCTGGAGTCTGCAGCTGCCTCCATTTTGCAGCTTTTTTCAGTGATCACATAGCAGGTACAACTGGAAAAACAGCACCTCAAAAGTGTGTATTGTAGAAAAGATAATGAGAAAGGATGAAATGTCTTGCTTGCCCTGCACATTTGTGAATATGTATGGTACTAAGAAACAATTTTTAGCCCTTTTTTGTACTTGGTGGGTGTCTGCTGTATCCCAGCTAAAGAGATCAGAGAGGTCTATGCATCCTATCCTGTAGTCAGGGAAGGTTAAGCAGTTCTCTGCAGCAAATCTCTGTATAATAAATAGAGGCCAAAACAATCAGTTTTAAGCTACCTTTTCTCAATGAACTAGCCAACTTCATTAGTTCAGGAGTACTGATCAATTTTTTAGTAACAGTAACATAAACCACTTTCTTTGGCTAAAAAAAAATTCCTGAACACTGGAGTATCTCACGGATTTACCTATACCTGCCCACTGCTTTACTATTTCTTTTTCACAGGAACATACTAGCTGTTTCACTAAAGGCTTAGTCACACAACAAGCTTCAGTGGAGGTGGAATGCTGAATTACTCAACAGCTTTCGTGTTTTTCAGAGACTTGAACTTTAAGAGGTTTAAAAAGTATTGTCCCAACAATTTAATAAAGAAGGATTTAGGTTAAAATTAATCTGGAGAGTCTCAGCCCCATTTTTAGCAATAAGATTTACTGTACAGAGATTAATGACACAGATTTTGGTTATTTTTGTAAGGGAACCCTAAACTTTACCCCATGGGCATCATTTTTCTGCCACTCAAAATTCTCAAGTGTCCACTGTTTTTACAAGATTGCCAATTTATTTACAGGGTCAGCTGACTAGAAGGTAGTAAGCTAAGTGAAAAAAGGAGATGAAGGTGAACTTCCCGAAAACCTATGCAAAATTTAAAGTACCAGAGTGCCTTGAACTGCTTTGCTCAGAACACTCCAGTGTGCAGGTGGGTTGTACCTGAAGCATAGAAAATGGCTGGAGAAGGGCAGGAGAACTCTGCCCAGTGAAGGCAAAACATGCATCTCAAACGCTGTACCTGCCCTTCCCTTGCAGGGGTGCTGCCACAGAAGACATTGAGGAAAGATTCAGGTGACTACTCTTCTGTAGCACAACCGTTTAGGAAGGCCACTGAGGCTAGAACTAACCTGGCAGGATGAGGGCCTAACGCACCTGAACATGGGTCTAATGCATTTGAATGTGTTTAAATTATTAATCAGTATTCTGTGTGCTGGTTTACTTCCTTACTTCCATTTAATAATGGAGCTCCAATTAAAAAGTGAATGTTGTCGAAAGCTAGCAAACAAAAAAGACATGGGGAAAAGTTGGGCAGTTGTTAACACACACAAAAACAATGACAATCACTTCTTTCAGTGCATGGATGGGCAAAAAAAATAATAAATATACTCACAAAGCCTTTTGTCTGAATCCCTGTGAAGTAAAACTCTTAATAGCTCTTTATTAGAGCTGGACAAAACTATCAGTAAAATACACTGATAATATCAGATAATGTTAATAGATTGTGCAGTCACAGCAGCATAATTAATTTTTTAAGTATTTTCCTTAAGTCAAAACCACTATTCATGCAGATTGGAGGAATATGAAGAAATGTGTCCTTTCCTAAAAGATCAGATGACCTAGAAGAATAATTGTGCGGAATGGAGGCAGAGGGGATGGACTCTTGAATCCTACTGTCACACATATATTTCTGGACTGAATGAGACATTCTTTAGCATATCAAGCATCTTCATGCCATCATGCCATCCCTAGGTCAGTACTCCACTTATCACACAGAGACACTATGTGATTTGCTCCTGACAGTAAATGAGACAAAGCCAGGATAAGGAGTTAGGGCTTCAGTATCCCACGCCCCTTTCTTCAGCAGCTCATTAACCCTATAGCCCTGCCTCAGCTCTACTTCTGGAAATGAACATACTAGTCAAAAGATACTCAAAAGCTATTGCCACCACAGCTCTTGATAACCAGCCCTATATTTAACAGCAACATTATTTAAATGACTTCTCTGACTGAAGAAGAGCCTGAATTACAAATTGTTGGCAGCTGACAATGCTCAGGAGAAGCATCACTGTATTACCTGTATATTTATACTTTTTCCTGGACATCTTATTTTGATCACTTACAGACACAAGATATTGAGCTAAATGGAACAGACTACAGATCCATCTGGCCACTGTGGCCACTCTTATCTTCCCATTCCACAAAGAAGGAAACAAGTTCAAATAGGATGATGCCAAAAAGTAACCTCCTTCATGAAATTTCAAGATGAATTTTTAAACATAGAGACCTGAATCTCGATGCCTTCTTTGAAAAAGTTGCCTATAAAAATCAGTATTCAAACCCTTTTGCTGTGAACTATGGAAAGTCAAATAAAATAATCAGGTTGGGTTAAGAGTAAATACACCGCAGAGTGACCTTATGTATTCAAATTAGAATTACATCAGCTCTTCATATCAAGAGCTCTTACCCTCTACAATGTGCCATCTGACCTGGGTCTAATATGACTACAAATAATTGGACATACTGGGGATGCCCAGAAAGACTGTCCTGCACACACAGAGTGTGATGTGCTCCTTAACCTTGTCTAAGAGACTCTTCCAAGAGATAATGCCAGGAATGAGTCATTTGACAACAACATTAATTTGGCCATCTCCATCCACCCTCTTTCCTCAGAGCTGGAGAAGCTGCTCTTGCAGCAGTAGTTTGCTCCCAGCCACCCACTTTCCCAGGAGCCATCAGCCCAACACCTGACAGAGGAGTACCAGAAAACCTGCCTAGAAACAGAATGGTCATAGCAGGCAGCTGTTGGGACAACTGGGAGTGGACAGATTAACTGCCCTGTCATGCCAGTCACACCCTCCAACTGTACTCAGACATCCCCCATTTTAACAGCCAATGCTTTGGTTTGTTTCTTGGCTCTGATTATGAAACATTTCCAACTTAGAGCATTTATGTGGATTAGCTATAAGGGGTTCCTATATTCTCCTGAAGCTACCCAAAATGCCTAGTAGAACATTTCATTACTACTTAGCTGTTAGGAAGCTTTCTCCTTTTCAAGGTGTTAATTATCTTCCTGAGAGTTCTGCATTCAAAGTCCACAGGAACATCAGGGTATTTGCCAAGGAAAAGCAGAGCACCCACCTGCTGTCTAACTTAGCAGAAAACATGTGCACATGTGCACATGGCTTGCTTAGAGACAGGAGTTCAGTGAAGAGAAGCAGTTGATCAAACAGGAGAAGGAGACACTTTTATGAGCCCCAAAACAACAACTGCCCTGGTGATTTACAGGGGAAGAAGAGAAAGGGAAAGAAGATACATTCAGCCAAACTACAGAGAGCTCCTTCACAAAACCACGCTTCTAAGAGTTTCGCCTATGAGGCAGGCAAGGTCCATCAATAAGGCATAGTCACTGACTATGCCTGTTCTGCTCCATGCTGTAGAGCAAATGAATGGTGGCAGAAAGGAAAGCTCTGGGTGTGCTCAGTGTCCACTTGTGTGGACAGGATGCCACTTATACAGGAAACTTTATCCTATTCATACAAGTGATAACACTCCCCACAATTCACACAGGCATATCATTGCCAACATCTCTTCAGTGTTATGAGCGACATTGTGAGTCAAGAGAAATGGCATTAGCATTCAGGACACTTATCTAGGCTCTACTCATTAACAATACAACATAGACAAAGCATAAAGAGCTGGCTACACCCTAAGCTTCCGTTTACTGTGGCTTCACTGTTAAGACATGACTAAACCACATCATGCCCCATCATGATAAGAACACTGGTGTGACAGAAATATGTGAAAAATCGTTGGGTAAGTTTAAAAATGATGCACAAATACCATTCTGAAACTTCTTGTCTACAAACCATGATACCACAAGACAAACCTGAGCAGGGAGATCAGATTTTCCTGCTTTCCATCACACTCCAAACACCACTAACTTGGCAATATAAACAACCCTATTATATTGCAAAGAAGAAAAAAAAGCAGCCTGAACAGCAAACATTATGTTAGTCAAGTCTTTCCTTTCTGTAACTATTACTTTGCTCTGCATTGGTGTGACTGAACATGAGTTTTCAACACTAATTACAGCTGCCTTGCATAAGAGGCATTTTCTCTGTCGCTGCCCACCCACTTCTGAGAGACTGCCTGCGTTACTGTTCAGAGGAGTGACTGCACACTTGCTCACGTACCAGGAGACATCAGACTTGAACTAGAAATACCAGAAACACACAAAAATGCATTACTTCTAATACTTGCTGTCACTGATTAAAACCAAGAACACTGCTGTTTCTCTGCCCTCCCTGTAAATAGGGTGCTAGGATTTTATAAGTTTGTGATGGAAAATTGAAGAATAAAACCTTTTCTTTAAAAGATTTCAAATTCTATGGTGCCTGGCCATATTAAACAAGGCTCATGAGTATAACATGATCAGGCAAGGGCAAGTTATATAGATTGTGTCTTCATGTCCTATTGGCTGGAAACCACATACTAGCTTGCACATCTACAGGACTTTGTGGACATGGAAATTTTCACATGGGTATGTTAATCACTGCACATTTAACTAATAAATCTGCACTTCTTTTTAATTTCATGTCATCTCTCCTCTTTCCTCATCCTCTTTATTTCACCTGTCTTCCCCATTTCAGCAAATTCATTTTGGGAGGTCGATTTAAATGCCATTTGGAGTTCTTTACAGATTGTAACCTCAGTCCCTGTGGTTGTAAACTGCACGTTTCCACAGGCTGGCCTTAGCGTGAGCAGCATTTCTCCAGCTCTGCTCCAGTACTCCCAGGTATATTATGCAGCCTCACTGCTACAGAAGTGTATCCTTCAAGCAGGTTGGCTGTGGAGCACGCTCTTCACTTTGACAACTGTTGAAGGACATTTAGATCTCAATGGCTTAGCAATACACCGCTGAAATAATCCTGACCACATCTGGCCTTTTGTCTTCTGCAGGACAGCACTGAGGCATCAAAGTTTCTGAGACATTGCCCATCTTAGCTTGCTGCATTAACTACTCAATAATTATAGAAGCCAGTATATGGGTTTCACATCACCTAAGCCTGTTGTTTTAAAAGAAATGTCTCTGCACCTCTGCATTCAGTCTTGGGTAGACTCAGGGAAGACGGATTCAGTACCAAATGCCATCGCATCTGAGCCAGCACTCATATATGTTTCAGAGCAATGGAGAACACAGTCATGCTCTCCTGTCAGGTTTTGTTCCAGGGCACAGTGTGTGAATAGTATTTGCAAGATCTTTGCCTTTAGGATCCATTCCAAACCAACACTGTTAATGTTATGTACCCCTGATCAGGCATTAAAAAGATCATCACTGTAAATAGCATCAGGCTTCCATGTGACTTGTAGTAGCAACAGAGGTTTCCCAGCCAAGACGTCTCAGACAGTAATAACTAAGAGTCTGATTTGCCGTGAGGCCAAATTCCCCCTCTATTGGACATTAGCTGAAAGAATTACCACCCTGCAGTTTATTGTGGCTTCTGGTGATGTTCCAGATGGCAGAGAGCTGGGCAGTGCACTGTATCAGTTTATACCAGGATCTACAATTAGACAAACTTTTTCTATCTGTGCAACTTCAAGGTCAGTTATACTTTGTGAGTACCAAACAAAAAGTTCTGTATAGCCAGAAGTTTGTTTCTGTATTGATTACTTTCAAAGCTTGACAAACACCTCTCTTCTATTCATGGAATGCAGAAAAATGCATGAGGCTTCTCTTGGATGCCATACCAAAATTATTACAAATATTCCCCAGTTCCAGATTTAAGCCTTTGGAAACAGAGCTGTGGGTTTTCAGAGATGCTCATTTCAAGGTTCTCAGCAAGCAGATCAGTCCTCCCGAAGTAGTTAATTCTCTGAGAAGCACTGCAATCTCTATGGTGAAAGAATTACACAGTATCTACATAGTAATACCAAGGTCTTCCTCAATTTAAACAGTAAATTGACCCAAAAAAGATCTCTGAGGTATGTAATTCCTCCGCTCATGGCACAGACTAAGTTTTCATTGGCTGCTTTTCCCACTCATTGCTTGGCTGAACTCAACAGCCAAGGAGTGAATTACTTGCCATATTTTGAGAATGCAACATTTATCCAGTCCCTTCAGGCTTAATCAGGTGCAGAGTTACCAGTAATCTGGGTTACCCGAGACAGCCATGACACAGATCTACCTGCAGGTTTCCTTAAGAAAGGCAGATACCCAAGTGGCCGTGAACTGTGAAACCTCAGTTGTATTGGAATATAAACCAGAAAAACCAGTGATTTGAAGCAGAGAAAACTCGTATCAGCTAGATAAAATGGACAAAAACAAAGGGGTTGTATAAGAAGTTTCCGATGCCCAGTGTCCTTGAAGGACAAGCCCTTTCTTTAGGGCTTCTTCTCAGTCCAGCAACCTGCAGCAACTGCCAGGGTTATAGTAAACCCATGCAAAGTTTTTTCTAAGAACCACTGTGTATTTTCTGTCATCTCTTAGGTACAGTGGGTTGTCTGATAGTTGCTCTCCCAGTCCCTGCCATGCCGCAGACTTCTACTGACTTTATCTCTGTCTTTGCATTCTCCATCCTTCCTCTCAGCTGCACACATGCAGCTACTTTCCTACACGCTTCACTCCAGTTGTCTACCTAACCCAAAATGTAGAGCTCCTCTGCTGCTGCTCAGCCACAGCCTTTTCATGGAAGAGAGGAGGACATACAACACACTACAAACAAACAAATGAATAAACCAGCTGTCAGACAGCCCTTTTCAGTAAACTAAATGGAAGATTGTTGCAACCCTGAGTTCACATGTTAACAACACCTTGGTTGAACCTAGACAGACACAGACATTGGAAAACATGAAGTGAATATCTCCTAGCACAGCATTATGACATCCAATCTTTCCATCGCATACAAGGAAGGAGGCTGCATGGCCAGAAATCACAATTTGAGTTCAGAATGTGACTCTGCCATACACTCTGCTGAGCTCAGCAATGTACTTCTTAATCCAGAATAGAATTTAAAGACATTAGGAAACAAAAAACTGCTCCCCTTTCCCAGATTTGCCTTTTAGCATGGAAGTATCTGCAAGTTTAGGAGGAGTACTTACAGGAAAGGTCTCCAAAACAGGACCCTCAATTTCACATGGCAGAAATGTGTCCAGGCTTAAGAAGAACACACTGGAGCAGGGAGGGTTCCTCTGCCACAACACTATCTCTACTACAGCTGAGATGCCCAACTCCCTGAAGAAACAACACTGAGATTTTGAAGAAAGGAGGAGATGTCTGGATTAAACAGAAAAGGAAGACATCTGGGGCCCTATGGAGCAGGAAATTAGTATCTGCAAGTATTCAGCAAATAAAAGGAACCAGGTGCTTCAAGAATTTCTTCACAGGTTTCCCCCAATGAGAATTGTCTAGCTTGGCCAGCAAGCCTAAACTTTGCCTTTCAGAGTGGTGTATGGAAAGCAAGTTCTCACAAAGCAGCTCGATTTGCCCTCTCAGCACATACACCATGCATTCAAGTGAAGGAAGATGATGTTGCTAACACCCTACAGCACTGAAACAGGTCCTGTAGGATCAACTGAAAAGGACTTTTTCTAATCACATACCTCACTAAGCATCAACATTAGGAAAGGGGGGAAAATTGCACATGGCATCTTCTACAGCACAGGCAAACATAGTATTAAAGCTTCCACTGCAGAACCACATGTCAATATTGGTATATAAAATAAAGATAATGAGATTAAAAATAAATTTAGGTTTGTACAAAATTAACAAGAGCAGATTTGGAGAAGGCTGGCAACGTACCTGGATCTCAATAAACAGTGGGAGCTGCAATAGTACCTGTCAAGCTCATAAAGACTGACTTTCCAGTTTGCATTTCACAAATCCCTTGTACTGGTGACTACAGCTCACTAAGGGCAATGTTGAGTTCCTACTGAAAGCAGTGGTATTTAAAGAGGGAGGTACTGGCAGGATCTACAGTGATAGATATACATATACATATAGAGAGTAATATATATACAGTTCAGATTTAAAAACATAAACTGTGCATCTTAGAAAAGCTATGAACCCTAGAGTTACAGGACAGACAGGATGATCGTGATATCCACTAGAGAAGCAGTAACACTAAGAAGAACATGACACCACAATATGATGCATTTCTGCAGTCCCACAAAGCTTTTCAAAGCTTCTGGAAACAATGATTCCCACACTGACAGCATAGGACGAGGTCAGTTCTGTCAGTTATAGTCCAGAAACTCCAGCACTACTATAAATCCAGGAGCTGCTACATGACTGTATTAGTTCAATAGTCTGAACTGAAACCCTGTACCAACTATTTTACAATTGCATGGATTCCATCAGTTTCAAGGCTGTAAATATATGGGGCTGACTCCCACGAGTATTATATCGCCATGAAGACCTGTATCTGTTAAATGGCTTATCTACTTAATGAAGTTACTCGGTATGGTATCACTGTATCAAACAAAGGTGGCAGGAACAACCCTTCACATGGAATCCGCCTTTCTCTTGTCCCTTAATAAAAGTAAGCAACTAATGGATCAGGCCCAGGGAGTATAAGAGCTCATGCCAGTAACTGCTGCTGAGGAAAAGTTGTATTAATCCAATTCCTACCTACCTCTGTAGATAAAGATTATTGTTCCAGTTCTTCTTCAGTGGCTGCTGGACCCAGTGTGCCAAGTGATCATTAAACACCTCAGAGAGAGACACAGTATGGCAAGCTTGATACAAATGACTGCCCTAGCAAAACAGTACTCTTTTCACCAGCTGTGTTTCACTGAGCTATCGCAATAAACATGCTGCTCACTAGAAAGGCTCTCTGATGAGGCAGGCAGATCGCGGCTCCAGCAGTGTTACCTAGAAGCTTTTAGAAAATCCTGTTCATTACTCATCAGGCACTTCACAGTTTCTGAAGTGAGTACTTCTCACAAAAAGTGTGAATCAGCAGTACCCAGGATAGCTGAAAGGCCTCCTGCATCGGGAGAATCCCCTTATTGTACTTCTTTAAAATGAAAAAAGAATCATGAGGTAATTGCTTGGGGCCTCTTTTTACCAGTGAACCTTGCACAATTTTATGGATATGTCCAGTTGAAATGTATAGGTTATTAGGTATAGGATCACTTAACTTCAGGTGAGGCAAATGTTGAGATTTGTTACTATACAGTGGAACTTGCACCAAGTCTGCAGCACTGAGCTAGGTACAAACGAAGCCTTGCACTCTGAAATGAGACGCACGTTTTCCTGTGTCCTAATTGCCACTTTCCCTGCCCTCTTTTGTTTTCATTACTCTCTGGAATATATGGCTTCTTTCCAAAGCAGAATGCTCTGTCTGCTTCACTGCTCAACCCTGTGCACCAAGTTGAGATAAAAAATGTTCTGATTTAACCTCTCCTTTGGGACCCAAGACAATTTAAAGAACTTGAATTCAGTTGGACTTGGTCAGATTTCCAGCATGACCTTGGCTTGCTACATGTTATGCCATAATGCTTCTATCTGTAACACAAACACAGGGGGAGTGTGAATCCAATGGTATTCACTGTCATTTGACATAACAGGACAAAAGAGATAACAACAGTTTTTTTAAAAGACCTAACCATTGCTAGATGTGCTCCCAGGATTTCCTGGATATCCCTGCCTCTTTTTTTCATCATACATATGTACTTGGTTCTCCCATATCACTTTAAGTGTCGAAAAGATGAAAAAAAAATCTGACCATGAAGCAATGGTAGTGCCACCTTCATAGCAGCTGTAATAAGACTGTAATATTGAAATATTAAGGGTTAATTTTAACATTCAAATGCCAAAAGCTGCTCATAGAGGGAAACATCTAAAATGTGCTTATGCTGGTATTTTGATGAACAACAATTGTTTGGGGGTAAACCTGAAGTTCTTCCTGTTTTTTTTTCATGAGGTAAAATAAAGATAGAAGAGCTTCATTTTTAAGCCTTAATGGGCATCCCATTACAGAAAAGCAGAGACAGAGAAACCATTATTGCTTTCACACTCTAGAGTCCAATAATTTATTTCAGGTTTTCCCAGGAAAAAAACTGCGGTGTTGAAAGAGAAAGAGAGAGGGAGAGGGAGAGGGA
>VYZV01018557.1:17651-50369 GCA_013401275.1 Pandion haliaetus | reverse complement strand
GGGAGAGGGAGAAAGAGAAAGGGAGAGGGAAAGGGAGAGGGAAAGGAGAAAAGGCAGAGGGAAAGGTAGACAGCTATGTGATATTCTCCAGGTTACAGTGTGAGAGACAGCACTTAAACTAAAAAATAATATGTTATTCATATCAACATTACTATCAAGATTATCAAGATCAATACCAAGATTAATGCATCTGACCACAGCTGGCCACTAGTGCAGGACCAGTTCTGGTATCAGTGTGATCAAGTGTACATTTAGCTCCCACCTGAAGTCTAAGATATAGGTGCAGAATTTGTGCTGTCAACTTTATCTGCTATGGTGTAAAACAATCATGGGGAATTAAGATAAAACTGAAAGACTGAAAGTTAATTTCCACAAATGTTGGATTTTTGAACAAGGCCTTGGCTATACCGTTCTTGCTAGAGCGCCCAGAATATGACAACATTTGTGGAATGTATCCTGCAGTATTTAATTTCAAAGCTCTAGTATCTGAAGTTTCACATAACTGCAATGTATGGGTTTATTTTTTCCATTTGAGAAAAAAATCTTAACTGTGCACCAAGCTAACATTGCACAGGTTGGAGAGATGAAACAGATTTCCTGCAGTGCACCAAATCCAAGTACATTCCTTTTATTCCCAATACAGCAGAAGTCAGAGGCCAAAGGCAATCATCAGGCTTGGAAAAGGCTGATGACTGATGTGTACATGGGGATTTGTGTCTCCAAAGCGATCAGAGACCAATACCTTTCCTTTCCATCTTCATGACAAACAATACCATTGTGCAATAGTGATGAGCCCAGGGAGCAAGGCTCACTCTTTCAACAACCACACATGAGGAGCTAGTTAACTTCTTTGGCTGGGGCAAGACTAGGAAGGCTTCAAGAACATCTCTATTATCTCTTTTTCCAGAGTATTGAGAAGCCTAAGGCCAAGACTGTGTTTTGTAGAAAACTTCAGTGGATCCGCTGTGAAGTGCCTGAATGCTTGCTGCTGCTGGGGAGGGCATGCTTCAGGAAGAGGAGAGAATCGGACCCTTACACTATGTGAGCTGAAGGAAGTTACCTTTCTCAAGCGGTATTGAAAGCTCCACCATATTGCAAGACAGCACTGCGCTTTAAGCTGTGACTGCTTGGGAAAAAAGCCCTTGAGAATCAAGAGTGTGAAAGCCTTCCCACCCCATGAGTAACTGTGTAACTATTATCTCTTTTGTCTCCTATAAAAGAAAAAAAAGCCCAGCACCACATCATAAAGATAGACTGAAAACATATGCTGACTTGGCATCTAGTTGTGTCATAGAAATTTTAAACCACAACAATGCAAACACAGGAAAAATTTGGATACTACTCAGCAATGACAGGGAACATTGCCAAATCAATTAGTGCCCTCATAATAATTAATCAGGACAGCTCACTGAGGGAAGCACATCTTATTTATGGAACCCTTTTATAATAATCCAACATGAGTTACCATCCTGAATCTACAGCACTAACCAAATACAACATGAACTTTATAAATCATGCCACACTATAAATTTAGACATATACACTTGTATATATTTACTTAAATCAATGTATATATTTCCTTAAAAATTAGTTTACAAGAATACTAATTTTTTGGCACTGCACAGTTACTCCTTGATCTCTTTCAAAAGTATTGTATCCCAAGGTGGATGCTAACATTTAAATCCCTTTCAAAAAAGGAAACGGAAATCCTTTTGCCTTTTCAAAGGACACTTGATGACACTCTCCTTCAATTTTTTATGTAAAGTCCTTGTATTTCAGCCTTTTCAGGATGAAGTCTGTGATGCAGAATGCAGCTTCTTATTTTGACAGCCTCACGGAACAATGAGCACTGAGTGCACTTATTACATCTTGGTTTCTCTTCTACTAGAATAGTGACTTACCCTTACGGCATAAGACCCCAGTTTTTTAAGGACCTTCACAATATCAAGTTGTCAGACAGAAATATGTTTCAATAAATGTCAGCTGCAAAATCTGATCCTTAGCACAAATATGGAAGACTTCCAGTGCATATGTCTGGCAAACAATACTACTCTTAAAAGTGCCTCTACATTCTTGCTGCCACTGCTTCAAATAAAGGCACACCAGGCCATATTTTTTGCTGCTACAAATTACCACAGCTTCTCTGAAACTGAACATCTAAAGCAGCAGTGTGCCCTGCCCATTGCCTTTAAGCAGTTTTATCCACATTGTATATGCAAACCCACTCATTTCTTACAAACAATACACAAATGCATGGCGCCCACAAACTCTTTCACCAAAGCCCCTGTCTCTAAATCACTCATGCAAGTAGTCCTGAATCACAGGAGGTGCTCTTCAGGAGTTTCAGCAGGCAATTTTCAGTCAAAAACTACAGAGCCTCTGAACCAGGGATTCATCAGAGGAGGACTTGTGATTAATGGAAGATTTTATGCTAAAAGAGAAAATCCTACATACGTACCTCATGTTTACACGCACGGGGGTTGCCCCATAGTAATCTTAAACCTCATTCAAGATTCACTGGGCGTGGTTTCTCAGTGAGCAGCACTATGTAATCAGCACTAGGAAATTAAGGGAGCTACTCACAAGTGAACCCTTCAGAGAAGGCAAGGAGGAAAGTGATAAGGGTGGATAAAGGAGATAAACTAGCAGCTAGTGAAGATTGCTGGAAGATGAATAGCAGCAGCCCAAAAGCAACCAGGGAGAAAGGAAAACAACTTTTTACTCTTCAAATTGAGCTTTCTATATGAAGGACTACCTTTAGGCCATAACAAAAAGCCATGATGAATCAGAGGAAACTGCTTAGACACAGACTCATCACTTGGCACCACGAAGGAGGTGGCATGCTCTGAACTCACCCCTAGTTTGCACCGCAGGGCCTGTCAGTGTGCTGACACCCTTAGCAACTGCACATGGGATCTTCCCACTACCCATCACTACAGAATGAGGCCCGCGAGGAACTACTCACTGCCCCGGAGAACTGTACCCACAGACCACATCTACATTAATCCAACTCAACAAGTTAGGCTAACATTCATGCACAGTTTGATTTATCCACACTTAATACAAATATACATCCTCAAGAAACAGGAGAGTAACCTGCTGTATTTAAAACAGCAGTTTCCATGGAAAGCTTGTCTCCAAATGGGGCTCTTACAAGTTCTCAAGGTTAGTGAAAAGAAGGGCACTGTCCTCTCCACATTTAAGAGGACTACCCTGTTTGTCACTCTTTTCTCTTGGCCACCTTTGTGTTCAGAACTAGAAACTGAACAAAAGCAAAGCACATCTGCCTGGTATCTGAAAGCCATCCTTCAGCTCTCATCCTCCAGCCCCTGAAAGATGTTCAGCTCCCTCTGAGGGACTGCAATTGTTTTACTTTTGAGCTGAGGTGAGTGTATGTACCCAAGACACTTGTCCAGTTCTTTGGAAGCGTCAAAAGTTTCAGATTATATGCCAATACAACAACAGCTCGTCATTTCTGCAGTTAATGAAGTCCCAACATGTTCTTTTTGCAAAGCTGCTGTTTGCACAACTCCTTTGTGCAAAGCCAGGCTTCTAAAAGTTAAGTTTCCTTAGGTGACAGAATTACACTGGCAAGGGTTCAAAATTAATAGAAATACAGCTTTGCTGGTCAAAAAGCAATCCCAGACACAACTATGGTTGTGTTCATTTAAAAATAATAATAATGAATTGCCCATAGTCATTTATTCAGGGAACAAAATCAAATTGTCAAGCCACTTGAATTTGAAATATCTGATCAGTCTGGAGAGTATAAAATGAATGGTATTGGTCAAAGTTGAGAAACTGAAATGCAAGATGAGTGCAGCAGGAAAGAAAACTGAATTCCTTTTGTTATGCAATTGTTTGATCAGCTACACCACCATTCCCAGCAGGGTACTATGGTATTCAGGATGGGCCAGAGTCCCCTTTTCACTTGGGAAGGGGGAGAAGGGATTAAGATTATCTGTCCAAATGCGGAAAGACTTAAGGAGATAATGACAAGGTGTAAAGAGGATATGCTGAACATCAGAAAAGAGAGAAAGGAAAATTCTCAGCACAGAATAAAGTCTAAAGCTTAGGGGTGGGAGTGATCAGCTTCACACTGAGAATCACTCACTCATACTGAGAGTCTCCTCAGCTCCAGTGGAAGCTTCCTCTGTGGCACCTGGCCACTGCACAGACAGGCTCTGGAAAGCACTGTGACAGAATAGGTGACAGAGTCCTTTAACTAGGAACAAGCAGCTCATACTTTAGAAAGCAAAAAACATAAAAAGGGACTGGAAGCAGACAGTAGTAAAAGAACAAGAACATTTATGAATTCCCATTATACCTCTTAAATCCTAATTCTCAACATTGGAATGTGTTATTTGGCTTGTACAAAAGACCAGGGAAAAAGGACACTCATTCTACTTAATGATGATGAGTCAACTCCAGTGATAGACATGCCTGTCCTTTCCCTCTTTAGATTTCTTCTATTTACTCTGTTTCTGGGGGGGGATCCGCTTTGAAAACAATATTCGAGGATGTTGTGTACTTCAGAGTTTAATGCGTTAGCTTTTCCTTTGTTAAGAGCTGGATTCAAAGCCCAAGCTGGTCTCAAAGAAAAACAAGTGTGGGCATTTCATCCTGTTCACTAGTAGTCATCAAGAAAGCAACCTAGAACTGCACTGAAGCAGAAACTTCTGCTTAAACAAGTCCTGGAACTGGAAGAACAAAAGTGGGTGCTTTGAAAATGGTTCAGTCTGAGCAGTATGTGGGCAGTCTGGCCAGCACCTGACTGTGATGTATACAGCACAGTCTGCTACCATTAAGTGCTCTGCTCATGATTATAAGCAAAATGTAGCGTAATAAAGAAAACTGAATGAGGGAGGGGACAAATAAACTGCTTATGCTGCCGCTTTGTGGTTTGAAACAGCATTTATTGCTCAATGCATCAATCTAGTTTACACAGCCTCCAGACTCATAATCCAGCCTGACGCCCTATTCAGAGACAGCAGAAAAAGAAAGAATTGATTAAGAAACAAAAATTGAAACTCTATGACATGTGAAGAGTCACAAAGCCTGAACTGTAATGCAAGCAGCAAATGCCAGCTCATCAAGTTCCCTAAGAATGTATTCAACATAGCAGTACTAGTGAACATTTAAGGACAGTTTTCCTTTTTGGCAAAATCATTCTAGCACAAGAATTATGATTTTTTCCTTGTTCTCCTCCTTTGCTGTGTTTCTTACAAAGCACCAAGCATACTATGAGCACTTCTGAAGAAAACATGTATTTAACTACAGCAGTACTAAGACCAAAGAAAGTTATTTAACAGCACTAATGAAAGGCACTGACTGATGCTGCAAAATACACAGAACTCAGCTTTGTTAATCTTTCCAAGCTCAGTGGGAGAAACCCCAAAGATTTCATTCAGAAGACTGACTGTTAACAACCAAAGCTCAGGCAGTTTCCGGGAGCAGATACTGTGCTACATACAAATCTTACTAACACGTACAGGTCGCAACTGATCTGTAGAAACTGCTCCACTTTTACATCAACTACACAAGAAAGAACCCTAAACCAAGTCAAATTTACAGCTTGGGGACAGGAAGGACACAATTTTCCTTTCTGCCATTATTTTTAATTTTTGCACAAGAGAGCAGGTACAAACAAGGGTGTGATCACTGACCGCTGGCGTTTCTACACAAGCTCTATCAATGGCTGTGGCTGGCGGCAGCAGCCCAGTGCAGAGAGTCCCAGTCAGCAGCAGGTGGAGCCCGGCCATAATGCTCTCCCGTTCAGGAAATAACTCCCTTTCATCTGCACTCCCTCATGGTTCTTGTAGCTGATTTTGACAAGCAGTAGAGAATTGGATTATTCCGACAGAGTAAAATTATACTCACTTGTCCTAGAACTGCATAGCACAGTGAAAAAAAATTCCCCCTTCCCCCCACAATTTTAAAGCATCTACATTCCTAACATTTTCAAACTCCTTAACATCTTTCCCAGATGATCTGAAGGAAACCAGAGAAGTATGTACTGAGTGCAGTTTCCAGAGATACATGGCTCCCCACTTTGGTATAGCTAGCCAAAGACACACCAGAAATCTCACTCCTATGTTCAACAATTTTGCAAGGGCTTCAGCCCAACAATTTAGACATAAGAGGTTCAGACTGCTTGGATAAGCAATTCCCAGCATCTGGAGGTACATTTGGAATTTATTGGACTGGAATCTAAATCTCTGGAGAACCTTTCAGGCCTAACATCATACATGCTGCATTTCCCTCCTGAGAGACTTCCTCATCCCTACCTTGAGCTCTACAACAAAAGAGGAAAAGGAAGCTAACATTCAGTATGAAAAGGACTTGTACCTTTCATGCACAGCTCAGCCCAAGCCTGACCTTTACACCTGACAGCCTCCTGTTATTTGAGGGTACCTCCAGTGAATCTGATAGTCCTTCCTTTACTAGCACTGTCTGTCCAGAAAATTTGCCAAACTGATGAGGGCAGAGTAAGCATTGTCTGCAGCATGAAAAGCAATACTAAAGAGTCCAATTCTGTTTCTGCTGTTAAATTACGGGGGCTCATCAGGGGTTTGATGTTGCTGGCTCTTTGTTTTCCTCCAACACTGCACAGCTGAGTACACTGACTCTTTGCTTGTCTGTCAGAGAAAAGATGACTCTTGTTCTGGAGCCTCATCCATCATGCTGGAGATTAAAATTGGAATCTGAAGCGCATAAAAACTGAGCAGCTGAACAAGAGTTCAGTTAGATCAGGCAGGTCTCTTGGGTGCAGCCAGCGAACATCCCCATCGATCTGAGAACCCAGAAGTGCCCAGGCTGGGGTGTCTACAGAAGCTGCAGCACTGGACATCTCTTCTACCTGACAAAGCACGCTGATGCGTGGAAAAGCTCAAAGGCCGGCCCTACCTTAGCCTACCTTGAGTTGCTCCAAGTGAAGCTGAGCTTCAACCTCCAGAGTGGAAAGCCTGTTTTTTAGGCTATTAAGTGTAATTCAAGCTGCTATTTTCTCCTTTTCCAGGAGAAAGAACAAGCTGTCTAAAACAAGTTCTCCACCCACAGAGAAAGAGCAGATCTCCAGGGTATGAGAAGATACTCAGAAGGAAAGAGTTGCCTTCTCGCACATCAAGCACTCAACCCTTTCTTTATCCTCCTCTCCTCACAGCTTCCTTTTAGCCTTGCAGCTGCTCTAGGCTCTCTGGACCTAGCCTCACCTGTCCATTCCCAAATGCCCCTGTTTTCTTTATCCCTGATCTGTCTCATACTAGGCCATCTCACGCTTCTTTGCTCTCCTTCTGCAGAGTAGCAAATTACTTTTCAGTCCATGCTCTGCTGCCTCTCCTAGGCAGAAGAGCTTCCTTTCCAGGCTAGTATTCTCCCAGCTTTCTTCACACTGAGGACTGTCAGCTTTTCATCACCCTTGGAAGCCCTGGAAGGCTCTTACACAAACATCAGGGATCCCAGCCTGCAGCGAAGCTATGTACTTGAACTTACGCTGTTCTACATTTTGCTTCATCTATTTAGATTTAGGTTTTGTCAGTGTTAGAATAGTACCAATCAGCAGTATAAACACCTATCCGTACAGAGCCACAGAACAAACAAATGTGAAAGCCCTGGCCATATCAAGTTGTTTTTGAGATGCCCACACTAGATTCCAGAGGGCAAAGACAGAAGCATAGTTCCCCCACTACCTGGGCAGGTAGGATCTTCCTGTACGTACAGAAAGGCTCATACTGTAAGTGTGGGATTATATCAGCCCAGCAGGGAAAGGAAACGATTGTCCCAAGTGGGAAAATTCACTCAGTTCAGGTAGCCAAGGACACTAGATGGAGGAATTGGAATCACAGAATGGGTTGCGTTGGAAGGGACCTTTAAAGATCATCTAGTTCTAACACCCTTGCTGTGGGCAGGGACACCTTCCACTAGATCAGGTTGTTCAAAGCCCCATCCAACCCAACCTTGAACACTTCCAGGGATGGGACATCCACAACAACTCTGGCCGACCTGTTCCAGTGCCTCACCACCCTCATAGTAAAGAAAGAAGTCAGTAACCTCATAATATTTCACATACCTACTGACAAATCTACAAACCTTATGAAACAGGACTGTAATACCCTCCAGTCCTGGAAAAGAAGAATCAAAAAAGGTCCCTAGTTGGGCTCTTCACGGGGAATGTATGACCCATATGGTGTGACATCAGATTAGAAAGCCCTGAGCAGGCTACTGTACATGCATTGTAACACAGAGATACTAACTCAGTCTCCAAGAAGTGTATTAGCTCCAACCCACACCACATTAGAGCTGACTCCTAGCAGAAGCGATGAGCATGCATAGCTTCAGAAGCAAGCTTGCCCAGAACAGCTGCTGCACAGCTTTCCTCTCAGGGCAGAGGCATATCCTCAGAGTCCCGCTGGTCTCAAACCCCAGCGCATATTACTGCATCTTGGGGAATAGACAGATGCCAAAGGAAGGCAGGCAGCCAGACTTCCTCAGTCAGAGCTGAGAGGGGTTGGGTATCTGTTTTTCTCCCCAAATACATCAGCTGTTTTAATGAAAGATAATAACTCTCCCTCTGAACCTCAGCTCATAGCAAAAGTAAAAAGACCAGGTTTGCTGACTTATTAGAAGGCATACGATGCGGCTTGGCAGGAGGAAAACAGCTTTGGAATGGATCTGTGCAAGTCACAGGTGATTTGGCAGAATTTCACTTGCTCAAACATTCAACTCCAGGTGAAGTGCATTGGGCATGAAGTTGAAATTCAGCATGGGGCAATAATCCTCTAAAGCACAGTGTAAACCAAAATACAGCATGTAAAAACATGCAAGATTATGCAACAGTACTCCAGAAAACACTTCCTTAATTTCTCTGACAGATTCAGTTCTTCTGTGGGTCTCCCCAGTAAGAGGAGTCCACATAGTCCTTAGTTTCCACACATTTATCAGCAGAAGGAATATCCTTCCCTATTATTAGAGAAAAATCCAAAACAAAAATCTGTTCAAGGGCAATTGCAGCCTTATTCTTTTCTTGCACTAGGTCCATTGTACCAGCTGCGTGGCTGTGGGTGGCAGGAGTAAGTCATAAAGTAACAGAAACACTTCTTTGGGCATCCTTAAGGAGTTAGAAGCTCCAAGGCAAACCACACACTCAGTGGCTGGGGTTGCAGGGTTCCACCACAACCCATAGAACAACTCTGCAGCCAAAGCCAACTCAGCACCACTTTTGCCACTCCCAACTTTTTTTGTCAGTCATCATTCTTCTTGCACAGGTAATCAGAAGTTCAAACACTACTCTCAAGTCCTTTTCTCAGAAATGGGCTCGCAAGCGCTTCTAAAGCCACTGCTACCTCTTTCACAAAGGAGGCATTGTAACTGTACCTCTTCCTCTGGATTCAACCCAGAGCAGCTAAAGCCGATGCTTCCTGTCTCTCGCTGCTCCCCTGGATCACCTCCAAACTACTCTCCTTTTAACTTTTTCACAACTTCCCTAAGCTCCAAAACCAAACCCAGAATTTTAGCTTATTGATCCAAAAAAAGCCTATTGCTCTGTTTCAAATCAGCTGCTTGATCACCACCATGGTGATAATTAGCTATTCGATTAACCATGTCTGGACAGCTGCCATGTGGGACACTGTTCCATCAGGATTTCAGGCAGGATTTCTGCCTATCGTGTTGACTGGCAGAAATGGGCATGTCCATGAAGTCTATTAGCTGGTGGCTTTGCTATGCAGAAATGAGACCCAGAAGTACAGCTATGCCAGCTTGTTATTATTACACTCATTCTGCTGTACCTGTTTTTACCGTATTTACCAAAGTAGAAAGGCAATACCTGCCTGTCTTCTCTACTGTGCTTTTAAAACAACAAGCTAAACAAAAACACCCCATAGGTTTACATATGGACTCCAGTCTGTCCTTCCTCAAAAGGACAGAGACTTCCACAACCCTATAAACACTTCTGTTTTCCCGCAGACATCTGTGATACTGTTTCAGTGGCAGTCTGCTCCTTTTCCAAGCAGGGACCATTACGTTTCAATTGTTGCAGTCTGTAGATGACTGCAATACAACTCTGCAACTTTAATATACCGATATACCCCTGCAACTTTTATCAAAGGGTCATGGGAGTTGCTCTTCAGAGCAACGTCAAGAATCACTCCCCATCCAATATTTACTACTATGCCAATACTGAACTTGATAAATTTTGTTGACACCAATCAATTCACCACCAGCTAAAACTCCATTATACTCTGCCATGGGCCCACTCTTCCATCCTCACCATCTCCTACCCCCCCCACTTCACAAACCACCCAGAATAGACATATGGAGCTGTTTCTAACTGCAGGGGCCACACTGAGAACACCTTGCTGTGAAGCTCCCATATTCTGTGCTAAAAGATTTCCACAATAACGCTGACAACAAGAATAGAGCAAGGAAGATGACTGCAAAAGGATAAAACTAACAATTTACTCAAAGGACACAGCCAGCTGATACACTCATACATGGGATACTACCTCCCACTGAAGGTTTCTCTCTGGCAGCCAGGCTGCTACTGTCTTGGTTTTGACTGTAAAATCCAAATGGTTCAAGAAGTAATCCAAAACTGAAAATCCAAACATCACATTATTCCACTGTTGTCTTCAACTTCAACGTGGAGGGAAGAGGGATTTCAGATTCAAGTCTTTATGAGAGCTTCCTGTTAGTTAGCTTATATTTCCAGTACCAAACTTTGCAGGAATGTTAGTTCATACCCATGTGGGTGGGTGCCAATAGCTGTGCATCATTCTTCTGTGTTACAGGTCAGGACATACTAGTTCAGACTCAGCTGTATGGTAACATGGCTGTGAAGATTCTCTGATGGAAACATGTCACATGCTTCCAGCTCAGAGATCCAGAAAACTGAGCACAAGGTTGTCTGTACAACTCTGAAAAGCAAAATCAAGACATCCAAACTGGCATATCAAACTCCAGCACATAGGCACTGTGTCCTCTAAGGACCTGTCTCTAAGTTATTTGGATTAGGAGCCATCAATTTAATACACTGTTCGTGGAAGAAGTAACTGAGGCTCAGAAAGTCAGAAGAGGAACCCGACGCATTTTTTCAAGAGAATAAAAGGCACTGACAGCATATTGGAGCTTCTCAATTCGAGCAATGATCTAGACATAAAACAAATACAACTACTGCATTTCAAGCAGAATCCTTTTAGCAGCCTTGCTATGTTTTAAGCCACAGGGACTTCACAGGGATGAAACCCTTTACTGGCATCTCCTGCAGAGATATGCTTAATAACAAGCAGCATGCAAAAGACGTCTTTGACATAGATCTGTGTTTGGCTATGCAGTGAGAAGAGAAGGAAGATCTAAAAACCAGGCACCTGAAGAGCATGATCAGCTATTGAAACACTGAGTTTATGAAACATCTGTAGTCAGAGCCTTCTTCATATTCTCCAGAGACAAGAAGATTCAGCGTCCCCTACTGCTCAAAATGTGAGAGGCTATTTCACATTTATATTATTTAGAATCATTTCAGTAATAACCAAGAGTCAAAACTGGCACAGTGGCTTCTATCCATGCCTGGAAAAGCTGGCTGAAGTATCAAGGCCTGTGCCATGATTCAGCAAGAACAGAGAGGGCAGACTCACTCCAGAGTCTTCACTGGCAGGAGTACACACAGAGGTAGAGCAACTCTTTGTAAAGGCATTCCCAAAATCTTTTCTCCCTTTTGAGTTGCCAAGGAGACAGAGCTGTTCAAGGAGGGTGAACTCATTCAGTTCATGTTTGCAAGCATAAACTGAAAATCCCGAAGGGGCAAAGTACCAATATCACAGTTTACTTCTCTATCAGAGCAACTTCCACCTCAGGGAAGGACAGACACCAATAAAACTGGTAACAAAGCGGTACAACATAGACACGTAACCCGGCACAGGGAAACACACGGTTCTGTCTAATTTTAAGCAGTTAAATGCAATTTTCAAATTCTTCCCATAGACCATGACAGTTTTGAATTTTTCCTTTCCAGGGTCTGGGGACTTGTTCTCCAAGGGCATGGTAAAAATAACTCCCCTGGCATCAGCTTAAATTTACAATGTACACGTTGTACAATGTGTAAGTTGTATGACAAGCCCTAAATATTTAGGAATAATTTTAAAATAACGTTGTATCTTTGTATCAAAGACAGAGAGTGACTAAGAGCAAGATCTGAAAAGGTTCACTTATTTCCGAGGCTGAATTCTTGCTTCGGTGGGGTTTAACAGTATCCCGCTTGCAAGAATACAGCTTTGTGTTCTGTTCCCCTTACTTTTGGGGCAAAAAAGGTCCCTATTGATTCAGAAGTGAAAGTCTTATTTCTTCTTTCTTGAAAGCCTCATTTATAAGAATGACTGGAATAGGATGAATACTGTTCTCAGAGAGCAAAGGTTATTCTACTTCCACAATTAAAGGTTTCTTTCAGAAAAAAGTGAGACAGAGAAATTTTGTTGTCTATGTCAAACTGTTCCACATACACTACCTGTGAAAATCTGCAAACATCCTGTCATCTTAAAGATGATAAATACATACTTAAACATCGATAAAAACATCGCTTAGATTTAGCAGTGCTGTGCAAGTGTGGATAATAAGAAGAGGATTTACTCCAAAGACCTTTTGCCCAATAGCCCCTGCTCCAGATCCCCATATTCTCTGCTCCCAGGCCTTAGTTGCTCCCCGTGCCCAGGAACACCACCACCTACTGCCAATGGCCTCTGCCTCGCAGTCCTCCTGTCCTCGGGGGAGGAGGGTGTCACCTGAGGATTCAGGTTACCTGAGGACTTGTTTTCAAGCACAAGGAGGTGCCAGATGTACATGACAATAATTAAT
Source organism: Pandion haliaetus (assembly GCA_013401275.1). Lineage (NCBI taxonomy): Eukaryota > Metazoa > Chordata > Aves > Accipitriformes > Pandionidae > Pandion > Pandion haliaetus. The sequence continues at coordinate 37,526 of VYZV01018557.1, read as the reverse complement.
GCTGATACAGAATGTTCAGCATTTATTTTATTTTCTACGGTGTCATGGTTAATGCCATGGGTTTTGATGTCTAAATAATTTCTAGACTGTTCATAAATTCAAGCTGAGAATGAACTGAGCNCCCCCCCGAAAATAGTCTCTTTTTAAAATCATACGTAAATTGCCTAAATATGTCAGCAGGAGAAATTGTTCATTCTTAACACACTTGGGGCCAAATTTCATACCAGCATATTCATCTCTCCAGAAAGTGACTTGTGATTACAAATGCTTTATTTACTTCAACCTAGCATTAGCCCCTCGTGCCCAGATCTGTGTCTTTACTCTTGTTTGAGAAAGTGATCTGATTGAAAAAAGACCCCTGTAAAAAGAAGCAGGACACGTTCCAACAGGCTAAAAATTCTTAAAGGTGGAGGAGTTACCTATCTCCTGTCATAAGAAAAGGCAGAATAAGTATTCTCATCCATCTACAAAATGAGGAAAAGCCCCTTTTCCAAATAATCTCACACAGAACTTCTAACCCTGTAAAATTTTCAGTACAAAATATTGGGGATGATCTCTACAGTCCAGTATTGGAAATAATATTGTCAACAAAAACATTTCCTGCATGTGTTTCTTACTTTGGAAGTCAGCTGCAGTTACATTAATCTCTGCATTTGCACACAGATCCCAGCCCACATGGTTCATTGTATGAAGCAGTGGTGTAATTTCCTTTGAAACACCAAACTCCTGGAGCTAAAAACATGTGGAAAGTTTGCTCTTAAAACAGCAGAGATGTGTCAAAATAGAAACAGAAAATATGAGAGGGAGGAACAGGAGGATGACAGTCACATGTACTGTGAAGCAAAAGCAGAATTCATGTATCTTCAAGCAACTCCTCAAAAAGTATCAGTCCAGATCCAGTGCCATAAACCCAGAACAAATACAATTAATTGACATAGACCCATATGTCACTAATTGCAGTGGAGTTCCAGAAGTGTGGTTTAAGAAAAATGAGGGGTTAAATTCTCTCTAGGATAATTGTGTTCTACACTGGCATCTAATTCTCCTGGCAAGACATCTAAATATTTAGCATGCTAGCTAGGGATTTTAGAGGTATTGCTCAGGCAACAAGAGCACAACAAGGACAGGCTGGACCACAGCTCATCCAAGAAGCAGTTGGGAAGCAAAAGCACCTTTGTTGTTACTTTGCCCTGGGGTTGGTACAGGTTTGGGTGTAAATTAGCCCTGCTGTCTCACTAGTATTGCAGCTGTTCTTCACTGCATCCTCCCTGCTAGCTCAGAGACACCAAGATGACATCCCATTAGAATCAGCCCACTCTCTGTGGCTGGCATAGGGAATAAAGCCCAGGGCTAGAACAGTTCCTGCACTCCTGGCCCTGTAGGGCACAATCCAGCTGTGCGCACCTGCAGAAAGGCAACTCAGGCTCTTCCTCAGTTGCCCTCTGGTTGACTCAATACTGATGCAAAGAAGTGACTAAATTTGATATATTGAAAAACAGATGCTGAGAATTTGGCAAGAGTCAGATCTTTGTGCTGCAGCTAATGATGTGATTCTCCATGGATTTCTGACAGTCCGATTCCTTACTGCCTTTCAGGCCAGCTTCCACATTATTGCCTTTCTGCCCAGTGCATGCTGCCATGATGCTATACGCTGCATCAGTTAATTTTCAGTTTGCAAATGCACATTTCCTCCTAAATGTGGGTGGTCTTGGCTTATGTCTCAGCTTTATGGTCCTCATTCCCAGAGCACCAAAAGCAGTTGGCACAGTTCATGCAAATGGGATGCAGCACTGAATGGCTACAGAGAGACCTCGTAGAAAATTGTTTTGTCAGTCAAGCCTTGCTTATTGTATGCAAGCCTAGTGAGACAACCCACTGTACTAAAGGAAGGATAAAATAAATCTATTCAGGAGATCTTATTAAGACTAGCTTTTTGTCAAAGGGTTTATGATAAGACAAAACGGAGCTCAATCTATTGACAGCACATCTAGAAAGCTTCTGGTACTTGAAGGCTAGCTGAAAGACGCGCCCAAACCAGTAAGTCTATAATTAAATATCAGCAGTAAAAAGGATTTCACTTGTTAAAATGCTTTGCACTATAAGAAGGTACAAAAGTCAAGGCAAAACAAAGCATTTTGCTGAAGTGTAATTCTTGAGTAGTCACTAGAGTGCTACCGCTCTTAGGCAGCTCTACACTGTTATTACCGGGAGAATTTTCTGATAGCTTAACATGGGACAGACATAACCTCAAGAACTACCATGTAGTACTTCACCGATTCAAATAGGTAAGGCACAGATAGAAAGGGAGATCAAAACCAAAACTTAGGATAGACTACTGTTCTTATTTTTTCTGGGTTTTTTTTATACATAAAGACAAGAAATGCATGGATGTAAAGCTTATATTCTCAGGTTACAGAAAGCCAACATCTTTGATTTAATCTAAACCCCTTCTCTTCTAAACCCCTTTGTTTTAGCAAACAAAATGAGTTTCAGGTTGGTCAGATATCCAAGTAAATCAAGTGTAAACCATGAGATTGTCCCTGCCTCGCCTTTACACAAAACCAAACAGGCTCCCATTCAGGCAAGTATCACCCAAATGTGTTTGAAACATACAGCAGAAGTTGCCCAAGTATAGCTGATCATAAAAATCCTTAAGAATAAAGAAGCTTTGATGCCTGTCCTCCCTTTTCCCATGCATAGAAAATAACAGCATTGTTAGCAACTTCACAGTTGAGAAAAGGTTAATTATGAAATCAGATATTTGTTTCTTAGTACAGAAAGTAATTCGGCAGGCAAAATCCAGCTTGTTTTGGATGTTCCAGTGATACCACTTAATAATACTATAGGTACGTTATATAATACAAGAATTATGTTAAGAAAAGATAAGAATTATGTTACATTGTGTTACGATACCTCTTGTATTATTAGCAATATAACATCATGCATTTCACCTAAATACCTTTGTTTTAATGCAATTTAGCTGTCTGTAGACCTAGGTTGTTCTTCAGCTAATTTTAAAGTTAGCAGAAGTTAAGGAGTGTGGTTTCCTCCTAAGTCCTTCAAACCAAAAGAAACTCTCTGAGAAACTCTCACCTACTAAGGACAAGTAATCATGCAAGTGGACATATGTAAGAACTGGGAAAACAAAAGCTATCAGAAAGATTTCACCCCTAATGGTCTTCCAAATCTGGCTATAAATCAGAAGAGATTGCCTGTGGCATCTCTTTGACAAGACCCAGTCTCCAAAATCAGATTGAGAGATTATCTACATCACAAAACAAGATCTACTTGAGTCTTACACTCCATAAGAAAAGCTAATCTTTATTAATTAGTTGTCATGGAAACTCTCTGCCTTGGGAAGGCTATGAATGGTACATACAGAAAGATCACATACAAATTGCTTTTAGTAAATGTCAAATGCCTTCATCATGATTTGGATAAACAAACAGTAAGCAAGGGAACAGTTGGCCTATTTCAGAAGTCTTGCAGAGAAACAAATGCCATGGGGGGTCAAAAAAGTAAAAAAAAAAAAAAGAAATTCAATAGAAAAAGTTTAAGACATTGCAAATAACAATTATTCCAGTTCTTTCAGGCTTTCTGGCAAAGACCTGTGATATTAGCTAATGATGAACAACTGAAAATATCAAACCAGCAATAGCAAGTATGAAACAACAGTCCAAAACCAGGGTGTGAAGGCCCATGCTCTTACCGCCTGCTGGATGATGCATTTAACAGAGAGAGGCCAGGTGTGATGGTAGAAGGCCAAGAATCTTAGCAAGAGTCTTAAATTATTTCTTCACAGAAAATAAAGACTTCTGGGAGTACATTATTCAAGCTGACTTTGGCTTCTTTTCCTCTTTTCAGAATTGTCTGTGTAGAGCATACTTTTCCAGGAGTTTAAACCTCACACCCAAGAGAAAAAAAGATAAATAAGACTGATCTCCCCCAGCACTGAGACACAACACCTCATCAGCAGAATAAAGCTAAACAAAACAGAGGGACAGCACAGAGACCACAGTATCCAGCTGAACCTGCTGAGCAGGCAGAATGAAATGGGCAGAGCTGAGCTCTCACCAGCAAGATAAAAAAAAGCTGAGGAAGCAGATCATCTGATTTCTACATGGGGCTGGTTTGTCCCTTTCCTGTTGCATTTGGGGGGTGAGCGAAGGAAAGAGGGGAAGACGGTGAGGCACAAAAATTTTTAGGCTTCTGTTTGATTCTTCTAACATGGTGATATCAGCTATGTTATACTGGGATTAAATTCAGAAACAAAAAACCCCAAACAAACAACTGTGGAGTATACTATGACCGTAACTGCACACCTCTGCAGTAACACTCCTCTGTTCTGGTAGTGTAACACCACATCTCTGACTTTCCCACTTACAGATATAATTTGTCCTTTGAACTTCCTTTTGTTGAAATGGTGGATTACAGCAAGGTAGGATGTACATTATGTATATTACGTATATACATAATTATTATATGTATATTCTTATAGCAGTGCAGAATGGCTAGCTTTGCTATGAATTTTTAAAGGGAATTTTACAGGTGATTTCCATTTTCATCCAGGAAGCACATGATATCACTTGTAGGATTATTAAATGTTTTATTCTGGATCAGAAAACTATTTCATTTTATAAATAAATGAAGGGTAGTCAAATAGTTTGATTCTTCTGAAGATGGTAAAAAACAGAATAAGGTAGCATTTATATGTCCCCTCAAATAAATCATCTAACTGTTCCAAAATAAAATAAAAATAAAATAAAATAACACCCCTGCAGCTGACTGGGAGATGTTAATTTCAAAAATCAGACCAACTTTTATTGCAACAGTTGCAGACATGAGCCAAAACAGGAGTTGGCAGCAGGGTGAGAGCGCAGGCATGGCAGCAGTGGCTCCACGCAAGCTCACGATTCGCTTGTTTACCCAGACAATGAAACAGATTTTGCTGTGACATCATTGCCCATGTTGTCCCATGTTACTTCACTGTCAGCAAGCAAGCTAGCTGCAGTGTTACTGTATGATATGCAACTTTTGAATAGACATTCCCTCTGAAGAAATAATTGTCTTCATTGTAATTGGTGACAAATATTTTAAGCCATCTGTTTCAAAACAGTCTCCTGAAGCTGGAATGAATCTTTTTACCATGGGATGTTACACTAACATTCAATTGCCAGGGCATTATGGCACTTGTTTAACTGAAATCTAGAATAAAGAGAAATGTATTAGCATTGATAGGGAGGGTTTACATGGCTGTGTATGGAGCTGAATGAACTTACACAATACCTTCATGCACACTTACAGGAACCGCAACCACCTACCAGCATGCACTACAGACAAACTTTGTGTGATAAAAAAATGTTGTAATTAATATGGTATCTGATGCCAGCTGAAACCCTGTAGGAACCATGAGTATTCTAGAATAACTTTGTGCCTGATGAAAGAACAGTATGAAAGATACCTGTCTTATCCAGTTGGTCATGATTATTTCAGTCTGCTGGTGGTTTTAAGTGTATTCCAGTTCTTTTCACTGCTTGAAGGTTACCTGCACACTAAATGTCTGCGTTATACCTAACCATCCAGAGCAATCAATCTAGCAGACAAGCTCTGAAATAAATCTACAGAAGGGAGAGTATCAATCAATTGAAGACAGAGAGATCACATTTATTAGACAGCATTAAGGTTGACTTTCAGAAGATATGATTTCCCTTACACTTGACTGAAACTACCCCAATCATGAATTGCCTTTCCATCATTTTTTACAATTTCTATTACAGAGGTCCCTAAGACTTTTAACTCATGGAAGTTAATTCCCAGGAAAAATATATAAAGAATATCCCAAATACCATTTAATGACTTGTATTTGCCATTTAACTGTCAAAGTAAAGACTAGAATATATGTAAGCTAGAATTTGAGATAGCAGGCAAGAATTCACTCCTTATGTAAACTGCAGAAGCTTACCTCCAATCACAGGGACACACTGTGAACTGAAAGACTTTTCCCCCTTCCCAGAACTGCAAAAATACCCATTTTTAACCCAATCTCAATTTGCAAGTTTTTGAATGCTCATCTGATAATGCATCAAATTGTTGTTGCTGTTGTTGCTTTTCAAAGATGTTTATTAAAACTTTGGTTTCTTCACACAAATGGTTATTTGCTTCTTAAATTATTATACTTGACCTCTTTAATAAGCACAGGGAATACACAGGGCTTGATGCTCACCTGCTATAAACAGTTTGTTGAAGTTGTACTTAAAACTGGAAAAGTCATATTGTAAGCTTGATCAGAAAGCTGCCCATTGAAAACATTAAATCTTAGCTGGTGGAGAGAGCCAGGCTCTGCAAACAAGGCTTACCCGAGGCCCTCCATGACCACAATACTGTTTTTAAAAGTCGAGGCCTTCCGTGACCACAATACTGTTTTTAAAAGAAGAGGATTTTAGTACCAGAGAAGCAATGATGCTTATAAGACCTTACTGAACAGAAAAAGCACAGGTAGTATTTCACTCAAACTTAGATGCTGTCCTTAACTTGCCACGTGCAGGCACTGAGTGAATGTCTCTGGCAAGCCTACCAAGGGAGGTTTCCAAGAGTAACAGATTGCTCACTAGCCCCCACCTATTTAGCATCATTGTAGAAAATTGGCTCAGCAGAGGGAGCTTGATGCAGAGAAGTGTTATAATCAAAAGAAGGAGGAGTCATCCATTGCTGGAGCAAGCATTGCCTGAATTTCCACCTTTAATCTTGGCAAGACCTGTCCTTCAAAGAGCACATGAGTATTTCACCTTTATTTTCATGTATGTGATCAGAAAGATGCTGTTTCAGCTGTGAAGCATTTCAGCTAATTGTTTAAAATGCCTCCATAGGCTCCAGCCCTAGTTGGTTGAGGTGCTTGAAACAAGGCTGTCCTATTCAAGGACTGCTTGCATGTTGCAAGGAACTGTTTGTTATTTTAACCTTCTTCTTGCATTTTGCATAAAAAACCAAAAACATAGTCATTGACAATTAATGTGATGCAAATTCTCCTGGGATTTTTATTCAGGCAATAAATGATTTTTGTGGGGTCAAAAGTTGAACCTAAGGTTATGTATAGGTCCTGGTAATTTTTAACTTTGTGGTATGATTTAATCATACAGATTTTCATTCTTCATTTATAGGTTGTGTACAGGGTGAAATCCTTTTCTTAAGGAACACTGTTTAAGTGCCACTAGATTGCAATCATGTTAATTGAAACTCTGCTTACCTAAGTAATTATATACTCATCTGCATGACCTCAATAATGTTACTGGAAGTTTCCCAGCAGCAAGCCCTATTCTATCTGTGCAGGATTCTATCTTTGAAGGCAAAAGAAAATTGTGACTCCCAAGAGCTTGAATTCTTTGCAGCACAGCCAACAATGTCACAATTCTGCTGATATGGGAAACTGTTGACTAGGTACCAATGGCCACTTTGCAGGAAATCTTGTTCTCAACGTAATATGAGGTTTGATTACAGAAAAGCTGACCAAGATGTTCAGGACTTTTCCCCCACTTTTACCTGTAAGCAAACCACTCTTCACTCTTGGAAGTCACTTTTCACATGTAACTCTTTTCATGGGCCAAGTTTTCTTTTCTAAAACATAAGATACTACTTTTATTGGGACATCTAGAGCCTAAAAACAATTTATGTTGCCACATATTGAAATGTACTTTGTAAATAATTCTAGTGGCCAAGAAGTCAAAGTGATTCCATCAAATGTAATCTCAGTTAGTACCTCCTCTCAAGTAAAGGTCTGAGCAAAAGGATATATTTGTTAATTCCTGTCAATGGATGGACTATAATTGTACCTGTTGTTATGCTTGTATTTTAGTGGACAACCTCTGCAATGTAAGTCATGGATCACTCTGTCCTGCTTTAAAAGTGACAGGAATTACTATACACTGAAATAAGTATTCATCACAAATGTTAATGATTTGGATGGAGAATTTGCTTCTACCCTCCTAGACTGATAATAGCACTCTTGTATTGAAGACAAAGACAACTTAACTCTCACAGCAATATTTCAGATGGAGAGTGTGTGTGTATATGTGTGTGTGCGCACATCACCCCTTGTAATTTACATACATGCAGGCAGGTTAATCAGGAATTACCTGGCTGCCATTAATTTCAGTTTCCATTACTGTCAAAGACTCATTAACGCTTCAGGGCCTCTGTCTTTTAACTATTCAGATACTTTGCATACTAAGCAGTTCTACCTTTCCCTTTAGATCTCCTTAAGCCTCTTTCAGGCAAAATGCATCCCTTCCTTAAAAACAGTGAGAGTTCATCTGACACTTTGTTTCCTTACTAGCATGTCTTCACTGACACAATAGCTATGAATGATCCAAACCTCATTCCATTTTTCAGTTAATAGTGTTTTCAGCCTAATTCTTTAATCTTCTAATAAGTGAACTACCTCTTAGTTCAACCTCACCAATTATTTGCTTTTGATACAGAGATAGATAGCTCCTGTACTCTCATCTGGTATCATATTCTTTCCCATATTGCAGCATTTTTTTCTCCATGAAGACTGCCCATTGCCACGCACTATGCAGCATTTTTGGTTTAAGAAGGTACAAGATAACAGTCTGGTATAAGAAATTCCCAATCCTAATGATTTGCCATACACTCTGCAGCTTAATTCAGTATCAGGAAACAACTTGATGTTTTTTTAGATGAAAGCCATTGCAGGAATAAAATAGATGAATTTCCATTCTTCCTTAGTATCAAAACTATTATTAGAAAATTTAACTCTGGTCATCGTACTCTCTGTCTCAGTGGAAAATGCACTTCAGTCAAAGCATTTTATTTTCTGTGGATAAAATTAAGAGTTCATGGTTACCTCAGTTGAAAAGTATTCGTCTACAGCTACTTCAGTTCCCCTGAAAGCAAGACCTTCACAGAGGCGTTTTATATGTGAATTTATGCTCCTAAGATAGCTGTGTTTTTAAAGCCATTTAAAAACTCAAGTAAAATATTTTATACTTTTGCAAGAACAAATATTCACACCATTGACTACAATACAGATTCTACACGTATATATAACTCAGGGGTTCTTACAAACATATGTGTAATCATACAAATCTGTTGTTTTGCATTTTAAATGAGACATTAGCAGCCCTCTAAGTTTTTAATGAAGAGGTGTGTACTCTAGTATTACTTGCAGAGTTGTTACTCAGGTAGTATGAGTTGCTATAGACATTACTATAAGATCTAAGCTGACATTGTAGGATTAGCTCCAGCTCAATATTGGCTTGGTTTAATTTATGCTACAAGAAGTTCATTAGCTAAACACTGACAGTCGTCTTCAGCCAGTTCTGCAAGAAAGCAGTTCCCACCCAACACTGAAATGTTCTGTTTGACTGTTCTTTACACTTTTTTGTTGCTATTTAGAAAGCTGCAGCATCAGTGCACAGAAATCCCACTGTACAGGATGACCTTGATATCTAGAAGATTGAAAGCCAAGATTCCACACACTCAGAGGGTGCCAAAGATCAATACACTGTTAAAATACCTGCATCGTATCTGCTTCCCTGACAGTTGAGCATACTTAAAGATCACATTAGTACACCACATCCTCTATATTAGATGACAAGCAACTGATAAACACATTTTTAAAACACCTGCATGTTACAGTCTTTCCTTAGTTTTAGGCAAAACCTGCAATATCCACACTCATTATTCAGCTAAATATGGTACATTCAAGACATGGCCCCATGCAACAGCAATGTTACAGCTGCATACAACAGGACCAATGCTCCTGCAGATAACAAGGTACGTTTTCAGTGAGACAACATTCTGACTTTCCAAGGGAATGTCCACTCAGCAGGGTCCCTGCCTCTAGGTAGCCTGGCAGAGGTTCACCTGAAATCACAACTTTGTTTAGAAATCAAGGAGCTGACCCTCAGAGCAGAATAACCAGACTTTATGTTAGAGCTCATTTCACAGGTATCTTAGAGGTGCCAAGACTGAGACTAACAAAGATTAGCCCAGCTAAAAGACTGATGGTCAGCAAAAAGGAACAAACCCACAAAGTTTAGGGGGGAACCTAACCTTTCAGGATAGATGAATACCTAGTGAAACAGATACAAGACCTAAAACTACTACAAATTAGTTTGATTTCTTAAATCAGAACAATAATCCTTCAGAGAAACACATATATTGTGAACAAACTATTCAGACCAATTCATGTGAATGCAAGTTAGACATTTTGTTCAAAGAGAAAAACTAGCAAAGTCAAGTTCAGATCCTAAGTCTAAGCTGGATGGGCTGCAAAAACTAATCAAGCAGATGACACAGATTTCTGAGCAGGATTAAACAGAAGTTGTGGCCAATGAGAGAGAGAAATGTATGACACTTTGAACACTGAATCTGATACAAATGTAGGATGTTCTACAGCTGTGCAATACTGTTTCCTATGACAGCAGCTGCAGGGCTCCCAAAAGCTCTGCCTGCAACTGGTAAATGCAGCAATCACTGCTCAGGGGTATAGTGGCCTTTTAAAGTGGCCAGGAATTTTTTAGCTGGTATTAGTGGCCTGGAGCTTCGGTTCAGAGAGAACAATAGGTGTACTATTTTAGAGGCATTAAAGGTATTAGTGGCAAATCTGCATCATGCCTTGTTTACTGCTGTACCAGTGGTATTAGACAGGAATTGAAAATGACTGCAACAGGCTGGTTGTTTTGAAATGCTCCACGCTGTAAGTGAAAAAATGATCCTTATTCTGGCCATCATTATAAAAGACAACAGTATTAATCAGCATTTTCTGGTTTTGAAATTAAATAAAACAATAATATACTTCCATATACTTTGCTGTTGCACTTCTTAAAAACTGATTATGGCTCATCTGAGCCATTTCTATGATTTTTCATTTAAAAAAGAGTTACACTTTGATTTCTGCATGTTTTCTGTAAAAACCAAATGTTTTCACACCAAGTGAACAGACATGTAGAATATTTTAATTAGAGAATTATTTAAATTAGTGAGAAAAACCAGCAGCTAAAACCAACACAGTTGTGCATCTGTAACAACCTCAGTATCTCTTTCCATTTCTCTTGGCCAAACCAAAGATAAACATATTAAGCCTTTCAATGGATTCTTATGGAGATAAAAATCTTGACTGGCCAAGATATAACAGGATATCTCTGCTGACACATCCTCACAAGATCAGATGTGCATGCGATTTTGTGTCTACTCTGAACACGCAGTGAAAGGAACCCTGATACCGTCACACAGTTACACATTGTAAACTCATAGTTCTGTGCTACAAAAGCCTTGCAGCCAGGCACAAAGGAGGGCAGGTGGGGAGTGCCGAGCTCTTCCCTACCAACCCTGCCCCACGGTCCTGCACCCAGCAGGCCCTAGCTCCCTCCTAGATATGCAGAGACAGGTTTACGCTATTCCCACTTCCTCCTGCTCCTCCCATCAGCAGCAGCATTGATGCAACTTCCAGAGGAGGACAAGAGGCACCACAGTAACTCTCCCATAGTGTTAGCAGCATTTATTCCAAAGCCAAGGGCAGGTTTATTAGCTGTTTGGCCCAGGCTACTTTTTCTTTCCAGTCAGGTGATGGCAACACTTTTAAAGTTCCCAGCTGTGGTTATGGGGATCTTAGGAACTAAAATCCTATTGAGAAACATGGCTAAGAGCTCAGACTGCATTTCAAGCTATTTGGGTCATTCTAGCATGACCCAAATCACAATAATATCAGAGTACAGCATGGTGCACAGGACCTGTAAAGTACAGCTCTAGATACACTGTGTTTTGGCCAGCTTTCAGTTAAGAGCTTTCTATTTTGAGAAGACTTTACAGAAAACAACGAAGAAACTGTAATTAGAAGAGTCTTAATTTTATCTCCATTTCAGATAAAGTTTGACTGATTTAGCTGACTGTTAGATTTAAGTCAATGAATGCAAAATGAAACTCATAAACTGACCCTTGCCAATCTCTCAAACTGAAACCAACAGAGATGGCACAAAGCTGTTACAAACTAAAATGATCATCTTCAGAATGAATCCAGTAATCACCATAATACAGTTGACAGCTACCAGTTTTAGTCACTCCTGTTTTTCTCAAATACTAGTGTCTTAACGCTATTGTAGATGTCTGATCCTTATGTAAAAAAGACCCCCTTTTAAGTACTGAGAAGTACGTACTCTCCCACCTTAAAGTAAGGTATTTACATACACTTTAGCAGCATGTTTTATGCTAAAATTTTTCAAAGGCAAGGCTTGTCATGGATAAAACAGCAATGCAAGTATGATGAGTCAATAGCCATATCCCAGTAACGGAGAAAAAACCTTCCTATTGTACTCTTCCTTGTCCCTCACTTTTACCTCCCAAAGAATGCAGTGTTTAGAGTAACAAAGTAATTCTGAAAAAGCTACGTAGATATTTTCAACCCAAATGCAGGCAATTTTTAAGACCAGCTTCACACAATCTCCCTGAGGAAGGTTGCCAAAAATGAGGCCCACCTTCTACTTAGAAGTGCTACTGGTTTTCTATGAAGCATCAGGTGGTTGCAGATACTAATTGTAGCTACATGTTTTAGGACCGAAATTAAACCTTTTCTCACATTTATTTCAAACAGCAGTTGGTCTCCACAGAGCAACTCTGAATTGAGATTTACTGCTGACTTTACACTATGGCTGCAATCTTGCAGCATACTTTACCGAGAAGTAGTTTGGCATGCAAAGGTGTAAGTGACAACATAATGGGAAACTGGAATTCAGCTGATTACAGTTATTCTACTCCTTAAGTATTTTTTTTCTAAATTAGCATAATTCTCTATTGAGCTTCAAATTCTGACATTTTAGATCACAGAATAATCCAATATTCACTAATCCGATTAAACTTTCATTTCCTTTGACCCACACTTCTCCAAATCATCTATGCATTTCACAGTGCACGCTTCTAATGAAACCTGTAGCACACACTCCAGTTGCAACACTACTGTGCTATAATTCTGAGCAGAGTGAAAGCCACAGCTGGGACTCAGATCTTAAACAGCTATTCCAGTCCAACAGCAGACAGTAGCAGGACCTCAGTCATAAAACTGTAGATGCACAGAAAATTAAACTGTCCCCAGAGAGTTTCATACCCGTCACTGAAGATTAGATTTTTGGTCTGGTTGTTTTAATAATATGAAATATAAACTTACACTTATTGGCAACATTTTAGAATTTATTTTGTATCTAAAATGTTTTCAATGATGGTAGTGTTCAATTGCTCAATTTCGCATGTTTAAAATAGAACAAACACTTCAGGAAAACATAATAAAAATGAGTTATAATTTGATTTTCTCTAATAAAATGCATCTTTCACTGCTAACAACTCCCTGTTGAAGGATGTGGCTTACACCATAAATTTTATGGTTTTCATCATGAAAGGATCTCTCAACGTAAATGCACAAGTGTTTCTTTTTTATTGTAGCAGAAAATAACCAGTTTCTACAAATCAAATGTTAACATAGCAAAGCAAACTGCAAACCTGGTGAGTGCACTTATTTGCTGGGCATCAGTTCTCAAGAAAACTACTTTCTACATTCCTGCACAAAGACTTCAAATCTAAGTTTCTCTCTTGTCAAAACAAAACTAAACCAAGCAAACTCCCACACTCAGGAAAAGTTTGAAATTGCTTACCTTGAAGAAGCTCCGAAGAAAATACATTATGCTTAGCATTTTGGAAGGTTTAAAATGAGGAATTGTTCAATCTTTAGAACACCCAAGGCCTGGGTGAATTCCTACACTCCTGCTGTGTCTTTAGTTACATGCCTTCTTGTTGCTATTTTGGACGGTCTTAGTACAAGGGAAGCATATGAGCCATGCCAGGAGCTTATGCTAAGGAGTTGCATAACAATTAGGGCTTATCTGTGCTGCCCTGTACTGTACACCAGTGCAAACAGGTTTGTTCACAGTTTACTAGCCCCAGAACACTTCTACTAGGCATGCCCAGAATGATGCCATTGTATTTGCTAAAGAAACTAAAGCTATTTGTGAGTGCTTCTAAAAGAACTGGAACTACAAAGGACAGCACATGCTCCCTTACCTCCCCCCCAGCTTTTGCTTTTGCCAACTGCAAGTTCAATCAGTGAGTATTACGCTTACTGCAGCGTCTAAAAGAAAGGCTCCCACACTATGAGCTTTCTAGTTACTATCTTTAAAGGTAAGGAAAAATTGCAGAACAAGTCTTTTGAAGCGCAGAAGAGTAAATGCAATTTCAGTTTCTTCTTTTTCTCACTTATCATTAAAGTCCATTAAAGATTATCTGTGCTTCAGTAATATTCAGCAGCACAGAGATGCAACTTATGCCACGTAGTATAGAATCTATCAACATTTAGCAGCCAGGACTGAGAGTTACAGGTAGTCTGCTCAGAGTGCACTTCGAATTAAAGAAAACAACTACAGAGCACAAACAAGTTCTCAAAGAGGGATCACTGCATGACCGCAACTGTCAGGCACAGCCTGATACTGCATGCTTTCATTTATTTTTTGATCTAACTATGGCTTATATTTGAACTATTGAAACTACCCACTATTAAAATCTTTACACCAGGAAGAGGTGTTTTAGGGAGGTGCTCCAGAGTAGCTTCTGATGCTCCATGCTGCTGGCCACAGGGAAGAAAAACAAACAGATGTGCAATGCACCCAGCACAGCAAGGTGGGAGGAGGGACACAATCCCCCACCGTGACTGATGCCCCAGCACTTGTCCAAGACTAACACCAGCTCTGACATGAAACATACTCTTTCACTCGCTCTGTGCAATAGGGGATCAGTGTGTCATCAACCCCCCAGTAACCACATCCCCCACTTGCCTTGGATTTGCAACACTGCAATCCCCTTTATACCTTCCAGCAGTCATTCTTCTTCTTAATCTATTTCAAATAGAAATATTATTGTTTTGGTAGTACATGTAGATAAGACATTTATGTGTAAATCAAATACTTTAGAGCAGGAAGACATATTTTACCAGATACACAATTTTTCTGCCATTGTGGGAACTTCATAAGTTTACACAGTCATAAGGAAGGGCACACCTAACTTGTTAGAAACCAGGCCAATAAT
The DNA here is from genome assembly GCA_013401275.1 of Pandion haliaetus. Lineage (NCBI taxonomy): Eukaryota > Metazoa > Chordata > Aves > Accipitriformes > Pandionidae > Pandion > Pandion haliaetus. Next base: position 22,445 of record VYZV01018557.1, on the reverse strand, counting down.
TTCTAAATTGCAACATAAGGTGCAAATGCAATAGTCTGTGGTTTGACTTGCCAAATGACAATACTGCTTCAATGAAGTTTGGTCCTGCCATCTCTTATGATTTCATGGATAGAAGAATGTTTTCCCTTAGTTTTCTTAGTTCTAAAAGACATACATATGTTGATATTACATACATACAGCAATCTTTTTAAGTAAACTTCTGGCCCACAATTTGGGAGGAAAACTGTGATAAAAATTCTAAAAAGTCTCAAAACAATTAAAAATCCAATGTTAGTTTTAAAAAAATCTCCTTGGAGGGAAATGGCCCTGGTTCGTGAGTTTTCAAGGCTTTTATTTGTTAATTCTGAAGTTTACATTATTTTGAAGGATTACTTTTCATTATTTATTCTGAAATTACTGTCATTCTTTTAAACCCTGCTTATTCAAGAAATTGCAGGCAGACTTATATTTCCTGCATGCCTCTCCTGGTATTGACTCAATGGGCTACGCTCACAAGGTTCAGCTGAAGCATTCTTTGCCCAAGCCCTTGACGTCAGACTCTTTGAGCAGAAGGAAATTCCCACTAAGACAAGTCCAGCTCTGTGGTCCCTTGGCATTTATTTTTCACAGATTAAAAGGAAAATAAAGCTTTATTCACATATGAATTAAGGAGGTTTTAATAAGAATCAACCTATGCATGTGAAAAGCCAATTTTTGCTGCCTGATTTTTATCTAAAAGTATTTCTAATTTCTATAGAACTGCCTGGGTTGCAAACAACATGCCAGAAGCAGGTCACTGCCACTGGCTGGGAGTTGCCCCAAGAACCTGACTCCCCTTTCAGTTGCTTATCTTTTCTGAAATTAAGGCTAAAGCTCAACTGCCTATCACTCACCCTACTCTTCCACTTGTTTGTGGGCTAGAAATAAGGATGTTCCTTTGCTGTAAATCTGCTGAGATCTTTCCCTCAGACTGGTACATTTCTTGGACTTGTTTACTTCACCACATAGCATGTGCAAATTGCACAGTATTCCCTTAATCCTGCAATTCTGTAAAGACAACACTACTATTACTCGAACTCTGCTGTTCAAAACTTCAGAAAAATTGCAAGAAACTTTCCAGAAATCAGGCCTTTGTGAGTATGCATCTTAACATATCATTATAGAGCTATGTAAGTCCTTTTCCATTCCTGAAAAATACAGGTCGTATCAGGTGCCCATGCCCAGGGAGCTGTCAGCGGGGCTGTGGGGTCTCTGTGAGGAGAGGACAGGGCTGCCCATCCCGGACACAGCTGGTTCCGGCCGGTTCCAACCAGCCCAGTGCAAGGGAGAGCACAGCTGGGCCAGTCAGAGGAGCCGGCGGTACCCCATGACAGAGTGCTTAAGAAAGGGCCAAGTGCCGCCCAGCAGCAAGGGATGAGGGACAAGGTGTAAGAACCAGCCCTGCAGCAGCAGGCTCACAGCAGGAGGTGCTGCCAGCACCTGGGCAGAGACTCCCCTGTGGCCCCTGGGGAGCCCATGCTGGAGCAGGTTTACCCTGAAGGAACCACAGCCCATGGAAAGGGCCCACACTGGAGTAGGGAGGAGGAGTGTGAGGGCGAAGAAATGGCAGAGAGGGACTGTCACGGGCTGACTGCAACTCCTCATTCCCAGTCCCCTTCTACCGGTCAGGGGAGGTGGAGGAGTCAGGATTGAAGGAGTGAACTTCAACCTCAGGTGGGAAAGGGGAGCACTTCGGGGAAGGCATTTCAGCTTTCGTCTTTGTTTCTCACCATCCAACTCTATTTTAATTGGCAATAGATTAAATTAATTTTCCTAAAGTTGAGTCTGGTTTGCCCATGACAGTAATTGGTCAGTGTCTTTATCTCAACTTCATCTTATTTTCTCCCCCTGTCCTGCTGAGGCTGGGGAGTGAGAGAGTGGCTGGGTGGGCATCTGGCCAACATCAACACACCACATGTGCACTATGACTACAGCATTAAAAAGAATCTGCAACCTGAATTAATTTGTGTTACGGTATGGGCAAACATCTAAAAGATCTCCCTTCCCACTTTATCCTACATCTAATGAAGAAGTCCCTGACAGTAACTTTGATTGGTAGATCTATAAAAAGCTTTCTGATGCCCAAAATTTTGCATTTTCTAGAATATCAGCCTACTGTGTTTTTTTCACAGATAACTTTTCACAGGTTTTACCCCTCCCCTTAAAAGCAAAAAATGGTTTCCAGGAGTTCACTACTACCAAGTCTGTTTTCAGAGTTAAGGAGCTTATCACTTAACAGAAACTTCACTTGCAAAACTGTGGTAACCATTTTTTAGTGTATGATTCTGAGGTTTCACTTGGTCAATGAGGATTTATTCTCTTTGGTACAGGCATAGAGCTGGTAATCATCATGTGCCCAAGGCCAGCCACTGTTGACATTTTTCTTGCTGATATGCTATCTAAATCTACACACCTTTTCTGCTTTTTAAAGAAAAGCAGCTGAAAACTGTCACTGACTCTTAGAACAAAATATCTATTTTGTCTTTTGCTACCACAGTCAAAAATTACTGTTTAAACTGACACTGCCTTCAGCAGACCAGGCACTATAGGGTGCCTGAACCAAAAACATCTGTCTAAAGTTAGGTACCAAAACCTTGCAGAGCACTGAGACTAGTACTGTCTAAAGGCAGACAAGTGGCACTCAAAGTCCACTACTGTACTAGTGGAAGGCTTTTCTTCCCATGATTTCAACTATTTGACTACTTCATGTACCATTCACTTTGGTTAGTTTAACATAGTTGGATATTATGTAGATTGTATCATGTTGGCTTCCAAACCAACTAAATGTTAGAAAATATGTTGATGTCATTCCAGCTTTACGGCTGCAAAGGTCAAACTTGAGAAGTCTTGTGCATAGTGCATAGCTTAAAGTGAGGATGGGGACTGGACCTGCTTTCTCTCCTCTTCTGAGAGCATCATATGCTTCTGTAAGATTCCTCCAAGGAACAACAATTTTGCCCTATGTTGTCTTCCCCTTTGAGTACAAAGCCTAGAGATTTCATTGTTTTCATGTCAGTAAAGACATAACCATCCTTTATTAAAAAAGGCATTGAATATGGCTCAGTGGAACATTAATTTATATCCCCATACTCTCATATTTTGAAATATTGCAATTTGAAACAAAAAGCTCCAACAATGAAGACTTTAAGCTGTCACACTGACCTGGACAGTAAGGGACATGCTGCAGGCAGCCGTAACTAACTGCCTGAGCAAGATGACTTAAGTGACCAAACAGGTATTCTAATTTCTGAATGATTACGTCAGACACTTTCATCTCCGGTGTAATTGCTTATTTGCCCTTAGGCAATTCATTTGATTACCATTATCACAAAAATATACCTCTTGATGCAGCCTAACATGTTGGTTCAAGTACTCTTCAAATCCTTCTGAATTTCCCTCCTGTAACCAAAGCATTTAAGTATTCTGTCTTCATAAAAGGTAAGACATTCTGGGCTTATAATGGGAAACTGCACCTTTGGGAGCTGAGATAGGTATTTCTGTGCTTTACCACAGCCTCAGCTCTCAGCTGGGTAAACATTTGTTCTGCTAAGTCAGAAATCTCCGTGCACCAACACTGGCCACCATTGCCCAACAAAACCCCATTACTTCTAGACATCAGCAAAGAGCAACTAAGTTAGAACTTCTCAGGTTATGCTTTACGTGACAGGACAGTTTAAGAGCTGGTTTTAATTATGAGCTTCTAAAGAAAAATAATAAAGAAAATCTGAGCAGCAAAAGCCACGGATTGAACCCTGGGAGGAATTTGGTCAGTAATGGCACCAACACTTACTTCTGTCAAGCATGTGCAGGGAGTCAATGGTTCTGCCACAAGGAGAAGAAATGTCACTGCTGTCACCACATGCTCAGTCCCCTACCCACAGGCAGATGAAGATATTTTTACTTCAGTTCGACACCTCCGTTCAAGACTGAGTCCAGACTGTGAGACACAGCAGCCTTGCTATGAATCTCGCAAGGTTAATTCAGAGCTGGTTAGGTCTCTGAAGTTCTCTTCTAGATTAGAGGCATAGGTAACACAGAATTAGATGCCTGGTAGCCTAGTCCGATAGGGAGCTCTTGCTATGGGTTTAGAAAATATCTTATTCATGTTCATTTAAAAAAACCCTGCAGTAAAGAGCTAAAAACAACTGGGTAATAGTTGCCTTTGAAATAAAGCCAGTGAAATGAATTCCAAACAGAATTTCTAGAAAGAATTTACTGGATCCAGAGGAAGTCTAGAGTGGGAGTACTGAGGTTCCAAACTACAATTCTGCCCTGAAATATGCTCAGTACAACTCAAACAAATGGAAACTTGAATGCAGTGCAGAAGTAGGCTTTTGTGGTTCTTCTCCTGTGCCTGGAGAGAAGTCCTGCCCATAGTAAGCTAGTTAGAATTAGCATGACTGGCTTCTCCATCTACTATTCTCCACAATCTCCAGGCCAGGTGGATGGCAGAGGAGTGCTATCACGCGCAGATGATGAAAATGACAGGGCATAATGAAGTGGAGTTCCACTATTTTTGTTCTTATTCAGAAACTCACGACAACTGTCTCAAAGTTATAAACATTATCTCAGATTCAAGTCTGCCATTAAAACCTCTGCCACCTGGTTGGAAATATTACTGTGGTGCAAATGACAGACCAAGCCACCACTCTCAAGGTACCCTACACTGGACATAAAACCCATTTTCATGTCTTTGCATTGGCTCCAGATACACAGAAGGAGCTGGCACCCACAGTAAGGTGCGATGCAGTGATACCGGAAGAAGTGCTAATGCTA
>VYZV01018557.1:208-13413 GCA_013401275.1 Pandion haliaetus | reverse complement strand
GTTATCTCACTGTTATGTTCTGCTATCAACACATTGAATAACCAGTCCGGAAGAGCCCAAATGGCAGGATGTCCCAACAAACAACAAGGGAGAATTGAAAAGGGATACCGTAACCAGGTAACTATCATTTCTATTCTTTGAGGTAAGCAGTTCTACAACAACGGTGGATTTCAGCATAGCAGGGGAGAAAAACCAACACAGTAATTTGCTCAGTTTACCAACTGATTATTCTCACTGAGATGCAAATACCACAGAATTCCACTTATAGTGTCATAACTTTTCCAAGAACAGAGTCCTTGTGCTTGAAGAGCTCAGGAGTAACTCAGGGAAAAGGTCTGGAACAATAAAAACTAAAAAAAAAATAATTTCATTTTCCAACCTACAAAACCCTTCATTTTTTGGCTTCCCAAAAGAGCTCCAATAATTGCATTGTAACTCCGAGACCTTCTCATAGCAACTTTCCATGACAAGAAATGGAAAAGCTGAGAAAAGCTGACAGTGAGATAACAGTAAAATACAACATCTCCACAGAGGAAAACTGAATCTGGATGATCTAAGCAATGGAGAAAGCTAGAGACACAGAGCATTAGACACGTGAATGGACTCACATTCACCAGGCTGTTTTGTCTGCACAGCCCAAAGAACCCAGACACCAATGCCAGTAAAAAAATGGATGATGAGACTCTCTGGCTAAACACCCTGAACAGCAGCACTTTGTTACAAAAAAAGCTGAAGATCTAGCAAATCTATGTTCTAAAATAGGCCAAGTGTAGAAGATTTGCTGCATTTTATTTTTGCCAAACTGTTATTGAATGTTTTAGATCCCTTCAAGAGTTCAAAGCATCGGGAAAAGAAATTCAATCACTTTATCCCATGAAGAATAGTTTTAAAATATTTTTACAGTAATAAGCTAGATTTTACAGTGTGTGTATAAGACAATGTGAATATTTTGGCTTGCCTTTGCCTATGCACTAATGCAGTGCTATGTACTTGCAAGTTCAAGTTTGCACACACCCATTTGTAAGTACTAAGCCTGCTTTGATCATTACTTCTGCTCCTGTCCACTGCACTGGGCCTATCTTGCAGAAGTAACCTGCAAAAATCTCTTTCCAATCAGCAGTAAAAGCACGGAAGATGGAGATAAGGGAGAATGCTGCCCCAAAAGGTGCAGTTCAGGAAAGATATGGAAATGTTTCTAACTGGGAAGATGTCACTGCATCCCAATCTTTATGTTGTTTGTGTATGCCTGCCATTAGTAATTGGACTGCAAGCCAGCCTGACTGTCTATGATTTAGCTGTAAATCAAGGCAGGACACAAAGCTTTCTTCTGAGTCATTAAGGATTAGCTACTAGTTTAATAGCCTGCCAGATGCTNAATAGCCTTGCAGATGCGCCCTTTGGCTTGCCACAAAACCAGTTCTTTCCTACAATATATGGTACAGACTAAAAAAGGTGCCAAGGAAACACTCATGTGCTTGCAGAAGATATCAAATTAGAAGAGCTGGTTTTCTCAGGCTGTCAGCTGTATACCAAACCATGCTGGAGACAGCACTCCATTGACTTACAGAGTATGTCATTCCTTATGTCCTTCCAGTCCTTGCTGTTTAACCACTGGGCTTCAAACCACACATACTNTAGACTGTCATGGAAAGACATGGAACTTCCTTTTTGCCGTATTCTCCATTTGCCATCCTTCCTTCAGTGCAAATTCATGTTAACAGTATTTTCTTGCTTTTTTCTCACCTGAGCTATGTGCTATTTTTTAGGAAAATCTCACCATAACAATCTTTTCCACACATAGAAGTTCACTTTAGTTTACACTTCCTAGGACAGTGTTGATACATCAGGAAAGTAGCATGCTGCTTCATGTCTTGCCAACACTATGCCAGCTATTAAAATAATAATACTTAAAACTCTTCTACCAACCATTGTGCTGAACTACTGTACAGTAGAAAATAAAGGCTTTCATACATTTGTCCTAAGCCATTCAAGATGAAATGAAATCTAGATACTTCCATTTCAGACTGGGAAAACTGATTCTGATTTGCAAATTGACCAAGGTTGTACATCCACCTAGAAAAACATCTGTATCCTCTAACTGTCTCATTAAATTAAATACCTTCCAATCATCTAATGTTAGGACCCCTTCCTCAAGTAAACAAATCCATTTTAGCTGTGGACAACTCTTTGCTTGCTCTGAATCTGCTATTTTGTTTGAAATTTTCAAGCAACTACATCTCCATGCTCAGATGATATCTCAAAGTAAGTACCTCAGTATACCAATTTTCTAATGAAGGCAACATTAAAGGAGCAGTAAAGCTATCTGTATTGCACATTTCTATACCCTAATCATTTTTATGTCAGCACCCACAGCACAGCTTTTTATAAGGCTTTTTATTCTCCTATTAGTAGTTCAAACCACACACGAGACTGATTTGCTCCCATTTTAACTCTATGCAAGCCTTATCTTAAGTAATAGCACTTGTGCTTCTGCTTCCAGTGATCCCAGGTTTTGTAGGTAATATCCACTTGAACAATGACTAGGAAAATGAGGATTGAAAAACAATCTGATTTCCTCCACAGGCTTTTCTGTATCACATAAGCCTATGTGGCACATTTCATCTTTGAGCTATTGCTGAAGCCCATGTCTTCCTTTTCCTGCAAATCAATGAAAGGGATATAAGGATATCAGATATGGTTTCAGCAAACATAAATTTTCATATAAGGTTCAACTGATAATCAGCATTACCCCAGGGAAATTTGCTTGCTTAGGGAGCCCTAAATATAAATGAAAGCATAGTTTCCATATGAACCCTAACGCTGGTAAACCAAAAATATCCATGGTGGGTTTGAATTAATACCTAATTTCTTTTTGTGAGGAGAGGAATCTGTAGAGACTGTAACTATCAGCCAAAATTTTCAAACAGAAGTACTAAAGACAGGCTCTTAAATCTATGCTAAGCGGCTGATCATCTCAACTGTCATTTCACAGTTTGCTTTTAGGACCCCTATTTTCAAACAGGGGTCAGGACTCATTAAATGTTTAGTATTTTAAATATGATGTGCAGCTCTCATCAGGAACAGTCTCCTACTCCATTCTTGAGATGTCAGAAACATCAAATAGTCCTTTTGAACTCAAGGGATTCTCAATGCTGTTTGCAATATCTGAACTTGCTTGTAAGTCAGCACCTTCTGGATTAGGTAAAGGAAGTGAGCTGAAGCTGTTCAGCTTCTGAAACACTGAGGTCCTCATCTTCCCAAATACTTGTTATACCCTTCCAACAGGAAAGGATCATCAGCTCCCATGTTAAAAGCAAACAGAAATGACTTCATTATGTTGAAAACCCCACACTTTTAAGATTGTTTGTAAGTAGGCAACTCACTTTCAGCTAGAAGCCTTCTATAACTGGTTTCACTTACACACAAACTTGTTTTACTACTTAATTTCCCAGGGAGCAAGCAGAAACATTTAATATCCAGGATGTTTGAAGAATGATATTCTCTCAGACAGGAACTCTCTGAAACCAGTTTTACCATTCTGTCTTTTCAAGGGTAAGTATGTATGGGGTGTTGTCTGATGTTCTTGTTCTTGTTACAAGAACACAAGGAAGGGGATGCATTTATGCGTCTGCAGCATGAAACTCCAGAGATTGGCAGAATAGTTCACATGTATCAAACTGACAGAGAAAATAGCATGCTGTTTAAATTTCACTCAAATGAAGAGACTACATATTAATCACTTTAAATTGGTGCTTGCTAGAAAAGGACATAAGCTGGCAAACAGGCCACTGACAGCATTGGCTAGCAAGCTTTCTTCTTAACCTAACTCAGAATTAATAGGTTTATTTTTCATGTTCAGTTCTGTTCTAAATTGGGCTTCTTCCCAACTTAAGCCTCCCCCCAAGACTCCCACACAGAACCACACACAAGTACAGATACAGTCCTTTGACTTGCTCCTCCTTAAACAGAGCAATTTGCCTTGTATGATGAGTCACTTTTAGCTACAAAGGAAACATTTGCAACAAGTGATGTGTGAACTCCTCCATGGACAGGCTTGGGAAGGAAGGGAACCTGGCAGAAAGGAGCTTTGCTGTCCAGGTGCTTTTATCGTCCTACTTGCATTGCCGTTTTCATTGCCATTTTGTTTGCTGTAAAGTTCATTTATTTCAAATTAGAAGAACAATACGTAAGATGTTCTTGTAAGTCTCTTTCATAGCTAGGAAGCTTTGCTCCAGTTTATATGACACACTTTTGGTAGCAGATAGACAAAAGCCAGATTAAGGAAGCAGGAAAGATACACATATGGAAACTGAGGTACCTTATGACTTTGGGAAGAATGGAGATGTAATAAATAAGAAACAGAGAAGCAGCAAAATGGGAGACAACANAAAAGAGAGAGACAAGCCATATCATAGCTGTTGCACCTCCCTTCCATCTCCACCTCCACAGTCCTAACAACTAACGAGCAATGTTCTCTTTTGATCTTTGTCATTGCAGCTGATCCTTTATTATACCATGTAGAGTAGGACAGTTTCAATGGGAAGGCACAAGAACACTCCTATCGCAAAACAGTTCAACACATGGTTAAGCTATGAGGGGCAAGAATACTCTTCCAAAGAGTGAGAAACATGGGTTTTAACCCTCACATGGAGTAAAGAAATTAAAGGTAAGTGTCCTGGGTCCTGACTGAGTGTTCTGACTACTGAGCAATTATATAGAAAGTGAAACCACTGTCACCTGACAGGTCTTTCACTGTATGCAAAGCCCAAACGCATAAAAATATTGACCAGATAAAGCACCTCAGGTAAGATGAGCAGAAGAATGTCTAGTTTACAAATTCCACTATATACTGAGGAACTAGTAAACTTACCGAGCAACCCCAGCTGCAGAGTAACTGAGCAGAAGTTCTGAGGATTTATGTCTTGGACTCAAGTATTTATTCCTACCTAAGACTTCTCTGGATATAGCATTTGACTTCTATGCTCCCAATTCCTCAGCTTTTCCCCAAAGATAACTGTGCCTCCCTGAATTGCTGTAATGGAACAGCAAACACAAAGAATGCAAGGCACTCGCATCCTATGACAGTGGAGGCTCACAAATTATGTAGAAAGGTGTGAGAGCTCTGAGAGTGTTATTAACCTTCATAAAACAGGTCTATATAGTACCAGGAAAATTAATGAAATTAACTAGTAAAACTAGCATCAAACAGGGCTCCAGGTACAAGGTCTGAGACATGGACTTATCCAAGATCAACTCTGTTTAATAAGAAAAAAGGATTCAGTTCTTGAAACCCATAGTTTGACAGAATCAAACAATAGTTAACCCCTCATAGCTCATAATCATGCAAAAAAATTTACACTGCTGCTTTGAGCTTTTGAGCTGCAGTTATTGTAGCTATGTGGGACACAATCCTAGGAAGGGCTGAACACCCTTAGGTTGCATTGTCTTCAGATGAATCATTGAATTACATTCTGTTATACCATATATGATACTTAATGTACTGTCATACAATAAAAAAATCTATCATAACTCAGTATCATAATACATGAGAGGAATGAGTGAGCTTACACTTGCATACTTGATATTGTCAGAGCTTGGTAGAATGATTTATGCTATAAAATTAGCTTTCCTTAAAGGATGTTCCTGAAATTTCTTTAAAGACAGCTGTAAGGGCTACAAGCTGGCACCTGTTATGGACCCTGTTGAAATAGATCTTTTCTGCACATTTTCTTGTGATGCTCAGATAGTCCCACTTAAAGAAACCAGAAATAGCTTTAAACTGGTAGAACACAGGTGATTAGTTCCAGTCCCTACAGATACAAAGAGCCCTTCTGAATATAACATGAATGAAAGCATTTTCCCAACTCAAATAGAAGTGACTCTGCACCTGGATGTGGAGCTGCCTCTTCTCAGAAGCACTCTCTTCTGTTTCTCCAGCAGTCCTTCTTACAGCACTTCCTTGGCACTCCTGGCAGAGACACAGGAAGGAAGAAAAGAAAAAAAAAATCAATTTGACTTTTAGGGAACAAGGAGTCATCAGTACTATTGCTTTCAGTTCACCTGCCCATGGGGAAAAAAAAACTTCCTTGAGTTAAGTAAAAACTATGCTTATAAAATAGGGTTAAAGGAACATCACTCTGGTTGCAAAAATCAAACTCTCAAACATTAAGAATCACCAGAATTAAGATTACTTGCGTGACACTAAAGCAGTTCCCTTATGTATTTGAGTATGGTTTTAATTATGTAACATAAAGGGTTTTTCACAAGTTCCATGCTTCACTCAACACAGGAACGGACAATACTCACTTACTCACTTAATACTTGGCTTTATCATCATTGTTCAGGATACAAGGACGAGGGAAGAAGCCACTGCATTAGGTAACAAAATGTCTCTATAGCCTTGTGTGCTATGGAGAACTGAGGGCACGCTGGTGGGGAAGAAGGGCACAGCCCATGCTCCCTTGCCAGCAGCCTGCCGTTGCATAAGCTGTGGCTTCATTTGGGTACCACTACAGGTTTCCAGGAGGAGAGAAGTTTCTGCTGTTTATAGCTCTGGCAACTCACAGGAACTCACTTCCTCACTAGTGCAGGCACTCTTCTGCATGCCTTAGAGGTTAACTGGTCCTTCTCTTATCTTTTTATCCCTCCATTCTTCCCATATCCCATCTGTCCTCAACCTCTAGTCATCTAGAGATAATATTGCTGTCCACTGTCTCCCATGTTTGTCCTGATCATTGGACACCAGCCACACAAACCAAGAAGCATCAGGCATATGTAAATGTGAAGTTCCCAATCAAAACCTGAAAAGAAGGCAACAAGTAGCAGAATGCCTTCAGCTCTGAGAGTACATACCCCCTCTTAGTTCAATGCGAAGTCTTACTTTAAACTTTGGAAATAATGACAAACATTCAGGTTTAACATGAGTGACATCTCTTGAGGTAGAGGAACTGGTCATAAGTAAGGTTTTGCCATCTTTGTGGGAGACGAATACAGGGGGTGGAGTTTCTTTATCATCTGGCCAAATAAGAAAGTCTCAGTGTCTGGTCTATCATGGAAAATTACTTCTGTGAGCATCCAATGAGGGTGAAGGTCATGCATTTGTGTTCCCATCCTCCAAGCTTGTACTTTGGAGATGTCTCACATGGTTTGTTTACGCAATATGATTGTTTACAACATCAAATACGAAAACTTTAAAATAATATTTCAATTGCAAGCATCATCAAGCTCCAACTTCTCTGAAGTCCCATTTATTTCCACAGGAAGAATTGCTGTTAGTGCAGTAGAGAACTCACTGACTTCCGGTGAATTCAGCCTCAACATGAGATAGAGGAGCAAATCTCTCTCCCCAGAGAAAGTAACAGTATACATAAAAGGAAAAGTAAGTGAAAGAAACTGCAAAAGAGAAAAGATGAAAAGCAAGAAACACAATTAGATTGAGCTTAGTCATTATGGGGTGGTCAGAGCTGCTACTTGTCTCTATCTGAAAAACACTCAATCTCTTGTCTCAAATGATTACCTGAAACTTGTAACAGTAAAAGCACACATCATGACCACAGGGAGTGTGGGATATACTAGCACAGATGGATCCCAAGTCTGGTAGCTGATTTCCTACTGCACTCTTATCACAAGGAAAGGCAAAATAAGTACTTAACACAAGTAGTTTTACTTCTTTCCCTACATCCTTCATGTACAACTACACCAGGAAGCAGTTGTCACTTATTTTTACTTGTGATCCTACAAGTTTTTCACCATAGGCTTTTTATGTCTAGACGCCAAAGTGGCTCCGTACTATTCATAAAGGGAGGAGATGCAGTGCTGAGCTCTCTGTAAATAGCTGCCGACTTCCTCCGCTCTTCCCACCTTAAGACTGCAGTAGGCGTGCCAGATCAGCAAAAAATTGAGCTCAAGGATAAACTGATTGCAAACCCATCTTTCTAGTGCATCACTGGATTTTTAAAGCTTAGTATTTTGGTAATTCAGGAACACAAATAACTAATTGTACTGTGTCTAGCTCAGATTACAGCTGAGGATGGATCTTGTGGGCAACTGGGAAAGAACACTGCCCTTGTTTTTATTGTAGGAAGCATTCCCTAAGCCTAATGCCATTGGAGATGGCTGATTGGGATTGCATCTGGTTAGGGAGGAAAGTACAACCATAATAATTAGCATCAAATGAGCTGCTGTGTCATCTTGACCCAGGCAAGCCCATCATGTTCCTTTTACCAGCTGTCCTCTGGTGGAAGAAGGTTCTGCAGAACAGCCCCAGGCAGGAAAACCCTGGTGCTGTGCACAGGCCAGGTGAAGGCCACAGGTGGCTTCCACATTTCTGCTTGATTTCACTGGGAAGTGGTTATGGATGGGCCACTTGTGAGTTAAGCCAGGAGAGACCAAATTAGGAGGAACAAACCCTGAGCAGATGCCCCCTGCCCAGGGGCAGGAGAACTTTGCTAGGCCAAGCTAGAGTGGTTGACACCACTTTAGCACAGCACCTCTCTTTATGTGGTCACCTAGTTTCTGACAAGTGGGTAGACAGCACTTTCTGTATTTATGTCCAAGACTTCTAAAACTTTGACCAGAATCATGTTTGCAAAGCTTTAAAGTGAGGTCTCCATATTAATCAAAGGGGCTCTCTAGTTGTAATTATTATACTATAATAAATATTATAATAATTAAATTATTCTTACTTGTTCTTACTGCCTTCTCTCTGAGTTTGGCTACATGCTGGTACTATCTCATCTTCAGAGAGGCCAATGAAGTCTTTAATTGGGCAGGTCCATGCTTGGTGCTCCAAGCTCGAGTCACTCACCAGCCTACCCCCATCCTCTCCGCACAGGTGATGGTTGTGGGGTCATGGCTCAGGAAGACCACAGAAGCTCGATCCAGAACAGAGGAAGCAACAAAAAACAGGATGGAAACCCTGCCCAGGGCCATGCCAGGTCTGCAGGCAAGAGGCACAGCTACGCAAGGTGAAGGAATGGGTGTTCACGACAAAGCAAGGACAGGTAACCAAGCAATAGCCTCAAACTTTGCACAGAAACATTTAAGGTGAGACATCAGGAAAAACTTCCAAGCTATAAAATCAATTAGACCATGGAATAATCTTCTCTGGGAAGTGGTGGAATCACCATTGCTGGAGTGGCTCATGCTTGGCCTAGACAAGTCACTTGGGATGTCTGAAGGGAACGGCTTGGCACTGACAGAGGGGCTGGGCTGGATGGGGCAATAGGTCATTTTCCATCTCTGCATTTTATGGTTCTACAAATTTTCACTCCATTAGAAACAGGAGAGAGAAAACAAACAAAAAAAAAGCCAAGGCGAAGCAAGAGAGAGGAAAAAACCCAGCAGCTAGGAGATGGCTCAAATGGCACTCAACGTGGCAGGAGGAATCACAGGCTTACTGTGGTAGGAAGGGATCCTTGAGTCCAGCCCCCTGCTCCAAGCAGGGCTCGCTGGAGCAGGCTGGCCAGCATCACATCCCACTGGAAACAGCACCCTCCCAGGGTCCACCCAGCTAAAGCAGCCCTTTGGCAGGGTCAGCCCTGCTCCTCCACCTCCCTGGAGGCCTGCACCCCATATTAAGCTCCCCCTCTGGGGAAACACCCAAGAGACTGGTGGAAGTTAGGTGTCTGGGTTTTGGTGCTGCAAAGCAAAGGGGAAAAAGCGTCACCTTCTGTTGGCCTGTCTCAGCGTGTGGCTCTGGGTGTGGGAATGGTCTTGGGGAGCTGTGACCTTAGTGTCCCACCATGGTGCCAGAGGTGCTGTGCTCCTGGAGAAACTGCTGGGGCTGAGACCTGGGCCAGGTTTTGGTGCCTGTGGCCCCATAGGTCACACTTGGCTTTGCAGAAGCACGGGAAGAGGCTTGGGCTGGAGAATGAGATTTGTGTCTGTCAAAATGATCCCACATCCAGTCTTTCTCCTGCTTAGCCAAGCCACAGGCTGTTGGAGGAATATAGTATGTCTTCCACCTTAGGTGCATCTTAGAAATGGGGAGTTATGTTGTACCTGTTTATTGGGGGACAGAAGGACTGCCAGAATAAAGAGGCAGGTGAGTGTTTAGTTTTGGAGAGGGAGGGCCCAGTTTGCAGTGGTGTCACCAGTCATCAGCAGCACCACAGTTCCTGTCCTGCGTCCTGGTGGTGCCATGGCCCTCTGCACCACCACAAAGCCCTGAACTGTTCTGGGAACTGGCGTCCTATGCCCACTTAGATATCCACACCAAAAAGATATAAAAGTAGCACTGCATCTCCTCCCTTTATGAATGGTATGGAGCCACTTTGGCGTCTAGACATAAAAAGCCTATGGTGAAAAACTATTGTAACATCACAAGTAAAAAAGTAACATGGTCCCCATGTGTTCCCACAGTCCCATACAACCAGACGGGCAGAACCATGCAAAGTGGAGGTCTCAGACAGCGCTTGGGGAGTGGGAGAGGGAGATGTGGGTTGCAATAACCTCTGTATTCTTGGGCCACTTTCCAGTCACTTCCTACCACATGCATTTATGTGCATGATTAGTGTTCTTGCAGTCTTTGAATGCAGGCCAGTTAATGAGTTCAAAACTCTTCATTAAAACATAATCTCTTCCTTGACTTCCCCAGTCACACACGCACATATCCCTGGGCTACCTGATTGCCCTTCCGGCCCAGTCAGAGCTAATAACACTCCCAGAGCCAATTCCCCTTGGAAGGAACTGCTTGTGTCACACGTGTTTGGGATCAGTAGGGACACTCTCTGCACTTGGCCTAGTTAGTTGTAACGGAGGGGGAGAGCAAAATCCAAACCATGTGCTTGAGCCCTCCTCTGAATTTAATACAAGCAGTTTCACACTGAGCTGCTGGCCCTTCTACCCAAAAGCATTGGTGCTTAACAGTCTTTGGATCTTTAACAGTTCCCTGGGCCCCTCCCCAAACACATGAAGCCTAGTTGGGGGTGTGGGGAGGGCTTTGTTTTCTTTCCCCATGGTTTTACAGAGCTGCCTTTCTTCACTCCCCTGGATGTGGAGGCAACAGGAATCCGTGGGGTTGTGAGTGTCTTGGGAGTTTCAAAGAGAGAGATTTATTATAGAGATAAAAGAATCCTGTTTGACATCACAAACTCTGATTATGATTTTCAGCAGTATTTCTTCATGATTTAAGTTGTACTGGAATACTTCTCACAGAGAATGGATTTCTAGTACATTACTTTCATACAGGACTTCGGTAAATGTCTCTTGAGATTTAAAACACATACGGAAGTTTATCAGTGAAGAAGCAAATCCTACACTTGTCCGCCACCCCTTCCAGCTGACTAGGGGTGGGATGACGATGTTCAGATTTTGTTCTTTCAAGTGCTTTACAACTACACTATGAAGTGATAAACCAGTTAATGGTTTGTATTATTTCAGTTTTTCATGTTGGTATTATATGGAAATGATTCAAGTAACCTGTCCCAAAGCATTGACACAATACTTTTTAAATCTACACGCATAATTCTGTAACATATTAACAAAATTCCCTGCTACATAAAGCCTTTAGACCACAAACATGGCAAGAGTACTGAAAAAGGAAAGCATATTTTTCACCACGTTTTCAGCAGAACCAAAGGGTGTGACTCAGTTTCCCTTCAGTCCTCGGGAGCACAAAGGACCCTGGCTTGCAATCTGAGCAATAAAACGGACTCAAGTCCCACACTCACAGCACCACCACAATGAGCCCTTCATTAGCTGGCACTTCCCATCAGACTGTTAAAGGGGACACAGGTTTACCAAACAGCTAATCCTTGATAATGAAAGGTTTCCAACAAAGCCGTCGTTCCAGGGAGTCTGGGCACTTTCACATTACCACGAAGTGAATAGACAAAGTGGTTCAGGAAATGTGCCAAACAGTAGCTCATGCATTGAAACACAAAGACCTGCAGCCTTCAAGGGAGCTAAAGAAAAAACACTGTAGTGTTTCGAGGTGTTTCCTGTCATCATAGTTACTTCTTCATTTTCTTTCATATTATTTCATGAATAGTCTTCAAACTATAAAATATATACACATTTGTCTCTTAAATTTCCACTTGCAAATATGAAGCAGTCTCTGCACTGCCTTATCCCATTCTCCATGTGAGACAGAGGTTTCCTCTTATTGTTGTGGGCCTCTTCTGGACATATGCCACTTTTCTTACCATCAGTCCCTAAGCAACTGTAACACCATTGACCGCTACCCCTTCATTTCCTCAGGGTTTTGTTTTATTTTGGTATTTAATCGGATCTTTTCCTTTTGGGGTCTATTTTAAGAAGGCTTTGTTTAATCAGATGCAATTAAGCATTTAAGATCCAAGATAAGTATTTTTCCTTTAGAATTGTAAAGCTATATTATTTGGATTTGGGTAAAGAATGTCAAGATTAACATCAAAACATGAAATATAAGGGTTATGGAAACAGCTTTTCTTTTTGACAGAAGGACATGGCAAAACAAATTCAGGGTGGCTGAAGAACCAATTCACAAGGACAGAGAAGCTGTAGGATGGACAGCTTTGAGTATGGAAGCACAAGGTGTATATAACCCCCAGTGCACAGTGGAGCTCTGGGAGGGACCATGCCACCCTTGTTCACCTTCCCTGCAAGCGGCGAAGGGAGCAGGAGCAGAGCACAACATGCTTCTGTTGCACCTTCTCATAAAAGAGAGCAACACACTTCAGCACGCACAAAGCAATTCTAGCCATTCCCAACTCATCCACCTATCCCTTTAAACTAGGGTTGAAGGGGGAAGGGGACAAAACTAGGCTCACCAGAGATGAGCCTGGGGGCAGCACGCCAATGTTGGCGGTGGTATCAACAGCCCAGCTTAAGTGCATCTATGCTAATGCACGCAGCATGCGCAACAAACAGGAGGAGCTGGAAGCCATTGTGCAGCAGGATAGCTATGACTTAGTCGCCATCACAGAAACGTGGTGGGATGACTGCCATGACTGGAGTGCTGCAATGGATGGCTATAAGCTCTTCAGAATGGATAGGCAAGGGAGGAGAGGTGGTGGGGTGGCTCTCTATGTTAGGAAGTGTTTTGATTATACAGAGCTCCACAATTGTGATGATAAGGTCGAGTGTTTATGGGTAAGGATGCGGGGGAAGGCCAACAAGGCAGATGTCATGCTGGGAGTCTGTTATAGACCACCCAACCAGGTTGAAGAGATGGATGAAACATTCTACAAGCGACTGGCAGCAGTCTCACAATCGTGTGCCCT
>VYZV01018556.1:19331-30837 GCA_013401275.1 Pandion haliaetus | reverse complement strand
AAAAAAAAAAAGGTGGGGGAAATAATTTTCACATTGTCAGATGATGTAGATGACTGTAACAAGGGAACTTGGCCATTCGGGCTTTTGCTGAGGAAAGTTTTCTGTGGCAAATAGAGAAGCCTGGAGAACCGGATACAAAGTTGTCATGGCTTTAGGAAGCACCAGGCAGCTGCTCCTTCTCCCCCAGTGGGGTGGGGGAGAGAACTGAGAAACAGTAAAACTTGTGGGTTGAGATAAAGACAGTTTAATAGGATAGAAAGGAAGAAAATATTATTAATAATAATAATAAAATGACAACAACAGTAATAATTATTACTAGTAAAGGATTGGAATATNTGTCCCCTCCCAACTTCTTGTGCCCCCCCTCCAGCCTTCTTGCTGGCTGGGCACCAGGAGCTGAGCAGTCCTCGACTTCAGGCTAAACATCACTCAGCTACAACTGGAAACATCGGCCTGTTACCCACATTCTTCTCCTGCTGCACCCGAAACGTAACGCTATTCCAGCTACTAGGAAGACAATTAACTCTCTCCCAGCCGGAACCAGGACAGAAGTGGAAGTTGTGGAGGAAAAAAAAATAACTGAAGTTTCACTTGAGAGTTAACTTACTCTTGATGCCTTTGCTGTTGTTCGTAGCACTTCAAAGATGGAGGTATCTGTAGGGGTATTTAATTAGATACGCAAAGAGTTGTTGGGATCTCTTTCAATTCATCATGTGAATAGAGTTCGAGGTAAAATTTTAGAGGAGCAACCTAACTCTGCCCAAAGAAATTGTCTTAAAGTAACATCACAGGTGAACGTGTTGAGACCAGTGATGAGCGGTGCTCCTCAGGGGTCGGTGTTGGGACCGGTGCTGTTTAACGTCTTTGCCGGCGACGTGGACAGGGAGGTTGCGCGTACCCTCAGCAAGTTTGCAGATGACACCAAGCTGAGTGGTGCGCTTACTACCCTAGAGGGAAGGGCTGCCATCCGGAGGGACCTTGACAGGCTAGAGGGGTGGGCCCATGCGAACCTCATGAAGTTCAGCAAGGCCAAGTGCAAGGTCCTGCACGTGGGTTGGGGCAGTCCCAAACGGGGATACAGGCTGGGCGGAGACTGCATGGAGAGCAGCCCTGAGGAGAAGGACGTGGGGCTGTTGGTTGACGAGAAGCTCGACGTGACCCGGCACTGTGCGTTTGCAGCACAGAAAGCCAGTTGCGTCCCGGGCTGTATCAAAAGAATCATGACCAGCAGGTCAAGGGAGGCGATTCTGCCGCTCTGCTCTGCTCTGGTGAGACCCCGCCTGCAGTACTGTATCCAGCTCTGGGGCTGCCAGCACAAGAAAGACACGGGCCTGCTCAAGTGGCTCCAGAGGAGGGCCGCAAGGGCGATCAGAGGCCGGGAGCACCTCTCCTATGAGGCCAGGCTGAGAGAGTTGGCGTCGTTCAGCCTAGAGAAGAGAAGGCTCGGGGAGACCTTGTAGCAGCCTTCCAGTGCCTAAAGGGGGCCTACAGGAAAGACGGGGAGGGACTCTTTTTATCGGGGAGTGTCGTGATAGGACGAGGGGCAATGGTTTCACACCGAAAGAGGGTAGATTTAGAGCAGATAGAAGGAAGAAATTCTTCACTGTGAGGGTAGCGAGGGACTGGACCGGGTTGCCCAGAGAAGTTGTGGATGCCCCATCCCTGGACGTGGTCAAGGCCGGGTTGGACGGGGCTTTGAGCAACCCGGTCTAGCGGAAGGTGTCCCTGCCCGTGGCGGGGGGTGTGGGGGGTTGGAACGAGATGGTCTTTAAGGTCCCTCCCAACCCAAACCATTCTGTGATTCTTTGTTAATTTCTGTGGGGAAAAAAATCACTTTGAAGTACATGAGAGTGCCAGAAACTTAAGCTAAACTTATATTTGGAGGCAGGGGGAGGGAGAATTATTTCAGTGGATTTTAACTTGTCCTGTCTCTGTCATGTATTCTTTAGTACCTGTGTTTTCATTTGCTCTGTAGCGTGACACTGTATAATTTGTCCTATAGCTGTTGCTAACCGACATGTAGGGTTTAATGAGAATTTCGTGGCTCGTTCCTGTTGAAGTTCCTGCTGTGGTAGCTGAAGCCCAGTATCATCCTGAACAGGGCATTTCCGTGCATTTCGGTGTACTAATGTCGCATACTACTGGCAACAGGGCTAGTCAGACACAGGCTTAGTGACCATTTTCTGGTATGCGTGACACCTGTTTTGTGGACTAGCTCTTTGGTTTTGGAAGACGCTTACTGTATGTCTTCTGTGGGTTGGCAGTGCTTTTGACTACTGTAGCACTGAGTTAGAAGTGATCTTGATGCTTCAATTTCCCGTTCAAGGTAGGTACATGGGGAGGGAGGCGAACAGCTTTAAATGCTTATTTATAGTTGTCCAGCTGAGTACTCAGTTTCACAACTTTTAAGAGTCAGCTTTAATATTTCCTATAGATCTATTGTTTACATATATGAGGCTAGAGATACAGTTAGAATTCTGTTTCTCAACTCTGTCTAGGAGGTTTTTTTTAATCAAGGATACCTCTAAATGGGTTGGTTTGCCTGTGACCTTACTGTGTGCATTGGAAAAAATGCTTGAAAGCACATATGGATTCTCAGAACAGGTATTGATCGCTATAACAATGGGATCGAAGCAGAGTAAAGGATTTCTGAATTGCAGTAATTTTATGTGCAAATTCCTATATTAAAAGATGCCTGAACTTCAAACTTAATCCAGTATTTTGAAGGCCAAGATGCCTTTGTTCAAAAATGTTAATAGTTTGGCCAAGGGGAGCTGTTGTCCATTACCAGCGTGCAAGCTAACTATCTCTGATTAAATTAACTGTGGTGTCAAAGAAAACACAATGATAAAATGTATGTATGGCAACTATATTAATTAAGTATTAGTTACCCAAGCATGGGTTTTTTTTTGTCTTCAGGCAGTGCTTTGTTACGTGTAATGCTGTAGTCATGATCTCTGTATGGTGTGGTTTCCATGTTCTGGTGCTGTGAACCAGTAAGGTATTTATACAGTCGCTGTGGTTGGTATTATGAAGTAGCGTACTCCTCTCTGAGGTATATTCCTGCATCTTGCTTGAATCATTTCCGTATCAAAGATGGGTAGTATAAAAGCAAGAAGAAAGTGTTATTTTTATTTGCTAAGTCTGTAAACGTAGCGGGGCCCCTAGGTGTCAGGCTGGGCTCTTCCATTTTCATCCATTAGGTGCAACGAAGTTTCTGCAGACTGAATCAAGTCTTACGTGCTCCAGGTCGGTGGTCATGACTGATACAGCACATTTAATTAAATATAAGTTTCCTAGGAAGAGGAATGAAGGTCCAGATTTTCCTACAAGACTGTGAGGATACATAGAGTAGCAAAGGACTAGAAAAAGCTTCTTCTACAGTACAGGAGCTGCCTGCTTTGGAAGCACTCGTGTATAGGACTGCGGAGAATTAGCAGAACTGAAGCTAGTGTTAATTTTGGGTAGGTGATGCAAACTAAAGTGCCTCAAGGCAACTGCATGCAGCAGTCACTGCTGTTGGGAGATACCTTCCTCCTGGGCTGTGCTTTCTGTGCTGCTCCATCAAGAAGAGATATTTCACAGCCGCTCCTTTGTTCTAATGGCAGCATAAGTCAAGGAGAAGTTCTGTCTTTGCATTTTTGTATCGCTTGTTCTTACAATCCACAACGTAGATTCAGTGTTGGCAATAAAAAGCTTGAGCTTCAAAAGCTTTTACAAGTTCATAAATAAACTATTTAGCAGAAACATTTGGAAAGTTGATGTCCATTTTCTTCTCCCTGTGAACTGGTCCAGATGTAAGGCAATGCAGTCTTTCCTTCTGCTGGACTATATCACCTGGGTTAAATTACAAGTCCTCAGGATTAAGGACTGAAAAAGAGGAAGAATCAGTTTGGTTCCTCAAGATGGAATTTCAGGATTTTAAAACGAAAACTAGAAAAGATGTTAACATAATTGAAAAGTTGCTCTCGAGAATCAGTGATTCATACGTTAAGATTACCTGATGTCTTCTGTTTTAAGCAATCTTCAAGGATTTTCTCTGAAGTTCTGTTAATTTTCTGCAGCCCCTGTTATACTGTGCCCCAAAGACACATGTGACTTCAGCCTTTGTTAGATAAACTCTTCTAACGCACAAACTCTCGCTGCTTTCAGAGCAGCAGCAGCAGCAGCAAATGTGTGTTTTCTGCTCAGTGGAGTCAGGCGCCCAGGGAACGGAGTTGGGACCTAGAAGAGGAGGGCAGTCGTATTGGGCTTCCCGCTTCTCTGCCCAGCCGGTTGTACTATGCTTCCTACTTGGAAGTCAAGGGGAGTTGAGACTGTTTAGTACCCTGCTCTAGAGCTGCTTCATTATGCTGCCTGCGTTGTGTTTTTATGTGAAGCCTGAACTCCGTTTCCCTTTAGAAGGAAGAAGGGAAATCGTATCCAATTCAGGCGTCTTACAGCCATCTTCATGGGATAGTGTGTAGCTCTGTTAATGTTTCTCTTTCCTTCTTCTGCAGTTGCCTTGGCTCCTGAGCAGAGAGAGGGAGGCAGGACCTCCCGTGATACAGTCTGATCCCAGTGATACCTGGGATGTTATCTTTGTCCTGTTATCTGCTGGGGTGCTTGTTTCTCTAAGTCCAGTGGCACTTAAAGGGTTCAAACCCTGACTTAAGTTTCATTCCAAAGTCCTGTCAAATTTTCCAAGATTTTGATGGCTTTACTGCTTCCATGAGCCAATAGTAGCCGCTGCGTGCCTTTTGCTACTGTCTTCATTTCGTATTACTTCAGCGGAGTATTCTTTGTCATTCCAAGTAGTACTGAGAAAGACAACTTTGCTTAGACAGGGAGAGCGCCCTTTTTAGGGAATTGGACTCTTCATCCTCACTGTATGTGCAAGGACATGGAAGTATCTTCCTATTTTGAAAGGTTTAGTGAATGAGGTGATCCTCATCTTCCAGTTTAGTTTTTGAAGCTTGAGAGGAGGAACTGGTCAACCTTCCTTGGAAACAACCTGTTCTTTCAGGAGACAGCTGACAGTGTGGTCAGCTATGCATTATATGTGCATTTGTATTACAAAGACTAATTCGATTTTTGAGAAAGTTCTCTTTCTGTTTTTTCAATGGGCTTGTCCTAGTAAACTGGTCTTCCTGTGTTTCACCAAGAGATACTGCAGCATAAAAATTGTCCTAATTAGAAGTCACAAGTAGTTACAATTGCTAATTACAAGTCATGCGCCGAGTAGTGTCAGTCTTGATCCTTTTCTGAAAGAGAAGGATAAACTAATTGTGCTGGTACCTTTCTAAATTTGGTGGCTGATGTTGCATTAAGGCTCTAATTGTATTTGTTGTAACTCGGAACACGACTCTTCCAATAAATAGCCACAGAACCTTTACAAACTAGAATGAAATAATAAAATTGCAGCGTCATCCGTCTTTCTTGTACATTGTCTACAAGGAATGCCTTCTATTTGAACCGTGAAGCCTGTTGTAAGAGCAGGATTGCTGCTAGCAGGCAGCTAGAAGGCTGAAGCTGGGTTCTCATTCTGAAAGAGTATCAAGCTGTCCTTCTTACGAAGGGCTGATTTCCTTGTCTTCTCTTCTAGTCTCCCTGTGTTTTTTTACTGATCATATGATAATGAGATAATCTATAAATATATTTCAGGATAATCTGTCAATATAATTTCAGGATATATTCCAGGATTCCACTGCTGTTCGCTGAAGTCATGAAACATCTCTGAGGGATACGTGGTACGTGTAGGTTGCCATTTAGATGTTTGTTTTCCAATTCCTGGGGCAGAGTATATGGCAAAAAGTAGAAACCTGCTTAAAACCAAGAAAGTAACAATTGAAACTGTCGAATGAGAAAACTAGAATGAAAAATTAAAGTCTTAAAACTGAAGTGACGCTATCAAATGAGAAAACTAGAAATTGAGAAACTATCAAATGAGCTAAACGTAGTGTTCTAAGACAGTCTGGGTGTCTATATCGATCACCTCCTGAACAACATAAGAACAATATTCCTGATAAGCCACTTTACCGGTAGGACATTATTGTGGTAATTCTCTAGTTGCCCTGTATNGGGGCGGTGGGGAAAGGGAGGGTTAGTCTTTAAGGCATGTAATTTACTGCGTAGGTATTATTTTTAGCTGTTTGTAAACTGTTATAACTGTGATTTAAGCTCTTCAGAACAGCATTATTTAGCTGAATCGGCGATGACCTAAAACCTGAAATGAGGTTATAGACATTAAAGCTGTACCGAGGGTGGTATCGTTCCACAGCTTTAGACAGTGGAATATGAAGCTGTGTTATCTGGAGTTTTGACTTGATATGGTTCTGACCTGTCTCATAACAGCAGTTCTCACTGCCGAAAATTTGTAAATGCTCGAGTCCTCTGGTATCGNTTTTTTTTTTTTTTTTTTTTTTTATTAAACTATTAGGAAGATGACAAACTTTGGTGTTTTGTTGAAACGCAGTCTCTTCTCCCCTGATGTTAACCACCTCCTGCTAACTGCAGTGAATGATGACAAGATTTTATCATCTTTACATATTGAGACCTCACTGCCAACTGCTGTGTTACATAATGCTTAGTTATGAAAGAGGAAATGAACACAAAAGCTGTTCTTGGTGACTGACAGTATGTAGTGAGAGGCTTGTTTCTGTACAGGCAGGAGACGGGCTGTGTCGTGCAGACAGAAATTTCTGAAGCAGGGTGTCCTAAAACCCAAAGTCAGTTCATGCTAGAACTTCAGTGCAGTACTTGCTTGAGACCAAGCAATAGTACCTGGATGAATGAAAAATGTTTCTATTTATTGAAAAAAAAGTTAAGAATAACATGTAGCAGTAGAAATAATAGTAATTATTTTTCAATACAAAGAGCAACTAAAGAAAGCATGTTGAAAATACTGAGGCGGTCCTATTTGCTACACCCTAAAAATGACAGTGGGAGTTGTTTATCTATTATTTTATCTGATAAATCTCTGGAATGTGTGTACTGAAGAGGAAGCTTTGAATTGAGGAATATCTCAGGATGGAAATGAAAATTCTCAGGTTTTCAAATCTAACGTCAGAAACGTGGGATTATTTTCAGCTAAAGCTCTTTGGAGTTCCTGTACATTACCTGAGGCAGAGAGGGGTTGTGGACAAATCTGTACGTTGCCTGGTTTTGTGCAGCAAACTCCAGGTGCGAAAGGTGATGTCCGAGGAAGCGTAGATGTGTTATAATTTGAAGTATCTGGCTTGCTTTGCTGTGGGTGCAGCTGTTGTCACTGCCATCACCGCAGATGGTGATGACCATGTTACTGCCAATAGCCGTTTGAGGCTAGAAACAACAGCTTTTATATTATATACTCCCAATGTGTAAAACTCCTTCAACTGGTCACTGGACTAGTGCTTGTAATTTGAAAAAACTGAAGAACTCTTGTCCCCTAGGACGATGATCTTAAATTTATGAGATTCTACTTGTGGATTTGATGGAAAGAATTAATGCCAGTAGGGTGGACCAAATGCATGTTAAATGTTGAAATACGTAAATTGGGTGATTTCATAAATGTAACATTCTTGCGTAGTGTGAATAAAAGCTATGACTAATTTTCGGAGTAATAGGAGGCATAGGCAGAGAAATGCGCTCGTCTCCCCACCAAACTCTTTAAAATTCTCCCTTAAATGGATGCATTTCTTAGTTTAATTTTTGACAGTCTTACAAAGTACTGGTTTTTGTATGACCATTCACATATTTTTGGGTTCCAAAAATGTTACTGTTCTGTAAATCTGAAATTAATTTTGTGTTAAACACAGAGAGAAATGGGACTGGAACATAAGAAGAAGAAAAAGAAACGCACTTTTATCGTGTCTTAAATATTATTATCTCACAAGAGCATTCTTCTGATTACCTGGAGTCACTTAGCACCATCTGTAGTGCCATGTGTAGCCCAGTTCAAGTAGCGTAATAGATGCTGAGGCTAAACACAAATTAAACGTGGTTGCTGAGCAAAAGAGTAGGTACTATTTTAGGAATTTAAGAGTCTTCCATGGGGAGGGGTTTTTATCTGTAGCTTTGTTTTCCATAACCCACTGCTTTCCTCTTTGGTTCTCTCAGTGCAGAACTATGGTGGCAATGAAGTGATTGCCGCTGGTAGGTTTTCTTGGAGAGAATGCTGTTACTGTCTGGCTCATCTGTATTTTCTGCTCAGTAAAGAACTGTGTTCCTGCTTTAGCTGTCCTTCGCTGCAGCCTCTCCTCTTTGCCTGGAATGCCCGCACACAGAAGGAGAGAGCGCCACTGCGATGATTGTTCTTTGCTGTCGTGGCATCAGGAGTTGTATTAGTCTCCAGAGTTAAACAGCTAAATTAGCTCCAAACTTTTGCAAGCAGCACAGGGGCTGTTTAAGAAACTAGGTGATGAATATAGGGCTCAGCGCTCTAGTTAGTTGTCTTAATGGGAAGTGTTAAAAACAAAAAGAGAACCTTGCTTGATGTGACCTTTTGAGTTTGAAGGGTGGCGACATTCAGCAATTTAGTGATTCACTAATGGAGTAGATTGGCAATTACGTTTAAAGTAATTTTGATTTCTTCTTAAAGCTCTGTTTACCTTATTTAAAAAAAGGGATCTTTGAATGAGTTGACAGAATCACTGGAATAGAATAGTTATTGAAATTCTTTTGTCAGTGTTGCAGGCAAATGCTTATGCTTATTTCTTAGAATTATTTTAGATGCTGAATGCTGTTTCCCCTTTCTGGCTGCTCTGTAAATTGCTTTGTACGAAGGTTACAAACTTTAGCTGGCAGTATTTTGTCGGAGCATAATTGACACTAGCTTTATACTTTGATAAGGTTACAAGTAAGTGTAACTTGAGTTTCTTCTTTCTATAACTTTTACTTTCCTTCCTGAACGTTTCCTTAAACGTTTCGTTAGGATTTGGTCGTGCTGTACATAAACGTGTTCCACGACTCCCTTTCCTGTCTCTTGTCTCGAAATTTGCATGCGAGGAAGGAAAAAAGATAGAGTTAAAACTATTACATTGAAGTGCTTTTCAGGTTATGAATAACGGTGTCTGTATTTGTATCATGGGAGCCTTTTGTGTTCCAGATCTGTCACTGACCAGCTGCGTTTAGGTAAAAGTGTTGCCGAAGACAGCGTTGCACATAAAAGAGAACAGGAGAACGGCAACAAGGATGAAAGAAGGTTTAGGTTCATGTTGAAATAAGAATGGTTTCTTAAGCAAGTGTTATATTCTGTGCTGAATGCTTTGCAAAAAGAATCCAATAATGAACAAAAAGCAGACAATCCCACCCGTTTTTAAAATTATACATGAAGAAAATCATACTATTCATCTTCCATCCACTGTCACTGTATTTTCCCCAATGTTTGTAATTTTTTTCAGTATTTCAGTTTACATGTGATGAAAAAAACCCAAACAGAACAACCTGATCTTTTGAAAATGAAGAGTGTAACGCTACAATTTCACAGTATAAATATACTCAAGCAGTGATGTCAGTGTATAAAATAAGAATGCTACAACTGTAGGCCTAGGTAGTCATACATGAGGCACCCGTGTGCCTCCACAGACTTCTTCCCTTAATGAGGATAAAATGTTAACGTGTTTCACTCATACGGCATAATTCAGTCTTGAGTAAATACTTAATAGGAAAAAGTCAGCCATATAATGAATTTCAGAAGGAAAATTGAGACTTTGCTAGGCCGAAAATACCTTACTTTCCAAGCATCTTAAGGGTATTGCAGAAAACGTTGGGTTTGTAAGTTGAACTGGGTTTTCAAGACTTCATTGCACTTACTGCCAGTGTTTGAGTAAGAGAGGCGGGGTTTTTTCTTGCTGTTTTTAACTTAGCAATTGATGGAGCTGAAATAATGTGGTGGTTATGCCAAAACCGATATTTGTATTTCTTGCTTCATTTTTCAGTTAAAAGCAGCGAAGTGTTCTGTCATACAAATTATGTGCTCACCTGTAATGCCAGGAGGGAAAGCATGAGAGGTTTACTTTGGGTTTTTATATTAACTGAATCTGGAAAACACAATGGGGGTGTTTACATTTAGAGACCAACCTGAATTAGGTTTGCAGTGAAGTGTATAAAAGCTACGTACTTAGTGCGCGTTTAGACCTACCAATTGGCGCTTGAAAGTATTTATTTTCTACCTCTATGAATTTAAGAGAAAAACTTGTATAGTATGTTTTACAGACATTATTTAGCTTTCTATTTAAGTTCGCCTTGTTAGCGAAATCCCGCAATTGAGTTTGAGAGGGCTATACTGTAAATCTGTAGGTCTGCAGAGCTATATACCTTTAACGTCTATTTCTCATCTTAGATAATTTTGCATGAATTGCTGCTGGGCTTCCTGTTCCTCTTACCTATACAGTACGTGTCTGTTTGATTACATTTTTCTTGAGTGGCACCTCAGTTCTGTTTTTCTTGTCCCTTTGATTTGTGTCTCAATTTTTGGTCTTCTGTAAAATACTGTTCTTGCATATGATGCAAGTCGTATTCTTTATAGTGTTGCACACCTGTGCTCTCTGTAGGTATGCTTATGGATTTTTAGAAATTGTCATCCTACGTAGAGGCAGAGGAGAACTATAATATTGTATAACAAAACCAGTTACTAGAATTCCACTGAAGAAGCATGGTACGAGATAGAAGTATGGTATTTTGTGACACAATTGTGGCAGTTAAAATAAAAATATACGAGGCAGGAGCTGTTGTGTTGTAATAGTGGACCAATCAGATATGTAAAGTGTTGAAAACCAAGATAGAAATGTTTGAGAGAAGAGCAATATTCTTCATAAAATTCAGATACTGAAAGGTTTATCTTGGAATAGTGCTTAAAAATTTACAGCTGCCAATAAAAGCTTCCCTTGAAACGCTGTGAAGTATAGATTATAAGACCAAGTGATCAGTGTGTTAATGTGACCTCCTGCATAACATCAGCCATAAGGCCAACTAATATTTTACGCAGTTAGTCTACAGACTTAAGTGTAAATAATAAATTTCCACCAAGTGGATTGGTGGACAGCTTAGAACAATTGCCAGTAAGGCCACAGTCATTCAGGTTTGAGTGGCAGTAAGTTCAACAGTGTAAAAACGTAAAAATAGTCAAGTGTTCCTTAGATGAGGTGTTCTGCTAGAGATTTGACGATGTTGGAAATGCTGTACTAAAATGACTAAACTATTGAGTCTTAGGGAGCGCAGCTCAACCTCGTAGACTAACTAAAAAAAAATCTGGGTTTTGTGAAACACAATAAATAACGCAGAAACTTTGATTGCAAAGGGAAAAAAATTCAGTGCTCTAATGAAAGCCCAACCAAAGATGCTAAAATTGACTTGATACACTGGATGGAACTTTACTTTGCGTGTTTGGCCTTACCGTCATCTCCCATCTTCGTTAGGGGAACCTGGAAAGCTCAGTAATGTGATATTTGAACTGGTATGGACCTGGTCGGGTGAGGAACAGAAAGATGTTGAAAAACCTTGGCTGTGATAGTTATGTTCTACTTCATACAAAATATGTCTTGCCCTA
>VYZV01018553.1:13403-37555 GCA_013401275.1 Pandion haliaetus | reverse complement strand
TGTCAGGTAGCTTGTTTAGGACTCCTAGATTTAAATGTGCTGCAGTCAGGTTAAAAGTTGCTGGGAGAAGTCAGTTCTCATCTTTTTCACTCAACAGTAAACAAAGAGATGTAGTTAATTCCCTATGAGCCACAGACAGGGGAGAAGAAAATCAGGCCTCGTACATTTAGAAGGTTTATCTGAGGACTTTATAACTTTGTCTGCTAACTTTATGCCCCTTCTGAAGTACAAAGCTGGTAAACACTGCATATCTTTCTATGAAAAGGGCCACAAGTAAATGGATAAGTTGTATTGACAGTATTCGGTAGCATCATCTTGACCTGGTCTGTAAAAAGAATGACATGTCAAATGCATAAATTTTCTGATTCTCTGTGGCAGGAGGACTGCTATAATCCTATCTTAATTGCTCAGATTTTTTGTTATTTACCAGCTGAAAAGGAATAAAAAAATGGCCAACACCTGTCTGGACAGGTGGAAGATTTATGCAGTCTTGAACTTGGGGAACCAGGCATTAATCTTTTCGTATTGGGGTACATCCTGATGTTACTGTGACTTTCACAAAGCAAAATTGCTCACTGGAGATTTATTTTCGGAGAATGAATGGAGTGAGGGACAATGTCCCTGTAGCTCAGATAGCTACAGAAAGACATTTTTCACTGGAGAGACACAGGTAAATCAATTGTGCTCGATATTTTTGACTGTGCTAGTTGCTTTCATAATAGAATAACACAAAAAAAATTATTTTAAGGATATCTGTTAACTTATAATGCCTTACTTTTGCTTGGAATCGGGAAGTATAAATATAATCAAGAACTAATGAAATTAGGCTAATTTCCTAGTAGAAAAGCCCTGAAAGTTTTATGAGTTAAAATTGAGGTTTTTAATAAGGAAAGCCTTAAGTGGTAGAAAACTAAAGTTGTTCTTCGAGTAATACAAACATAATACATTTTAATATCAGTTATTCCGGAAGGATTTTTACTTGAATTGAATGTACTTTCCTCCCTTTTTCCTAATAACTTCTTTTGATTAACCAGAGACCCGTGACCTCTCTCATTAAGGTAAAACTCTTTCCAGGATTCCTCAGTGTTAGCTCTCGCTGAATCCAGTGGGAAGCCTGTCTGGGTGGGGACTGGGACCATACTTCTGTAACCTCAGACCACTGCTTTCTGCATATCTTTCTGCCTCAGGCTCTTGACATATTATCGCTATGTAGAACCATCTGCTGTGTTGTCACTCCTTAGTGCAGATGGCAAAAAAGGCAGTGTGTTCACTTGCTGGAAGCTCAGTGATTATAGGAGAAGTTCAATTTGCTGGGGCTGTGTGTGTGTGTATTGGAGGGGAAAGCATGTGTGAACTGAGGTACCTGGTACACAGGCATGTCATCAGTACTGTTTCCCCTGTCAAGTGCTGATAACATCCAGAATGGGGAGAGATACAGAGCTGGAAATGCCAGCTGTCACCTGAAATCCTCTGTACTTCACTTAGCAGAGCTGTAGATACTTAGAAGACACCTACTTAATGCAGGATGTAAGCACCTCAGAAATAATGATGTATTTACCATAATACCAGATTCTTTTATTCCACTTCTATATATGGAAACTGAGGCGAGGAGAAACTTAAGGGCTTGCCCAAGACTTTTAACAGACTAAGTAGGTTTTTTACACAAGTTGTTGTTCCGGCATCCCTGTCCAAATGTTTGCTCCTTCATCCTTTACAGAACGCCTCCATTTCAGTGGTATTATTTGTATATGACTTGGAAGATGCTACCAGAGTGAAGCTAGGTATTTTTTTTTTTAATTCTGGAGGAATCTTTCTCAGTATATTTATGTATAACTATAGAGAGGGACATGGTGTGATTATTATCTGGAGCAGTTTTCCTATGCAGATATCAAAGACTGTCTATAGTTGTTCACATTTCATAATCCTGTTTCACAGCTGTTAGAGAAGCTTAGCATTTTGGCCAGGGGTGAACAACCAGTTGGAAAGCTGGGAACAGAGCCTGGCTCTAGGCTCCCTTTCTTGCTTTCTATTTTAAAGACCATACCTCATCCTGCAAACAATAATGAAAAAGCTGTGTATTAAAGTCCGAATTCTGTAAGATCTGGAGCTCCCCTTGCATGGAACATGGGGTCTGTAGCTCCTGGGGAGTTTGGCCTCTTAAGGAGGAAAAAAAAAAACCAAATGGGAAACAATTTTAATAGGTTAAAGTTTGGAAACCAAATCAATTTTTTTCCCATTATTTTCTATGAATATATCGTGCTGTTCTGCAGCTGCAAAGGGTGGAACAAAGAAAGGGAAGACTGTTGTAGGAGTACTGAATTTGATAGACCCAGGCGGGTGTGCATGTAAAACAAATAAACCTTTGCAAAGCAGAACATCTGATTTTGAGACAGACCAAAGAGTTTTAACAAAAACACTTCGCTACCAAAACGATCCTTTGTTTTCTAAAGACATGATTTTCAACACCAGGCAAACAGGAAGACTGCAGACTCCATCAACATCCACCCCTGAAAGCAAAGTGTTGAGTGTAAACGCAACCTCTGCTGCAACTTGCTGTTGGATCCAGATACCCTTCCCACTGTCCTTCACCCTTTTTGTGTCTCCTGATGCCTGTTTCGGGAAGGTGTTGCCCTTTTCCGGAGGTCTGCACGTACAACAGGAGACAGGTTCATCTTACATACACTTGACAGGGCGAACGGCAGTTTTCTGTCCGAGTTCAGTTGTCTGCGGTGACTGCAAGTGGACTGCGGGTGGTAGCACGGAGTATCACATGCCATCTCCAGCTGGCTTGGTCCCAGCAGCCAGGAGGAATGGCACTCAGTGTTTGAAGGTAACTCCAGACTGAAAGTGAGAAGGAACAAAATGGGTTTTCTGAACCTGATTTACACCAATGAGATCCAATCCTGGAAACCATTCAGCTAGAAAACTCTCTTAAATTAGTAAGATTTCCCTACGTACATAGTAGTTAGGGTTTTAAATACCTTTGAGGTCTGAGGGCTTAGGTTTTAGGTTTATTTTAGCCAAACCTGTGAGGCAAACTATCAGAGGCTGTGAAGTGAAGCTAGAAGTTTATACTGATAGACGGGTATTGCTATAGGTCTGGATACAGGCAAACCACAAGATTTTAAGGAAAGGGTCTGGAGCATGGCTGGGTTGGCTCAAGGGGGAACTATGGGAGGTTTTGTCAATTAAGTTGTGTTTAAACATTGCAGCACCAGTGGGTTTTGTATGTTTCGTACAAGCGAGGTTTGTTGTTTTGGTTTTTCCCACCTCTCTAATGATAACAGACATGATTCATGGCTTGGAGGCAAACAAATCAAATTCCAGTTTTTCTTACCAAGGAAAGAAATGCAGTGAGGGGGGGCATTACAAAACACCATTTGGTACCATCTGTGTCTTTGCTATTGAAATTAGTGCTTGAGAGAGAGGTATGAAGAAAGCAAACTGTGTTCTCATTTAGGGCTCGTAAAGAGATTAATTTTCACAAACATAATGAAGCCTGTTTTAATTCGCATCTTTTTATTTTGGCAAAAGCTCTCGCATGAACCATCTTATTTCAGAATAGAAGTGTATTATTTTGTGTTTTACGAAAGCAGCCTGTGCTTTTTTCTAAAATAAGAGTCTCTTCACAGCCAGGCTTGCACTGAGGTAAACTGGAAAATATTAATGAAAGAAAGTAATTATTTTAATGTGACTGTATATGTAAAACAACCTAAAAGCTTCCTGAAGAACTTTTGGCTCATTTGGGAGGAAGATGTGTGGGTATGAGGAAATAAAGGAGTAGGAAAGCAGAATACGAGAAAGCCTTCTTTTCCACAAGTTTTTAGGCTTGATCTCTGTTTATATGCTGGCTTCCCTGAAACCAGTCTGAAAAGAGGAGGCAGCTTTGTTCCTTTCTAAAGGCTTTAAAAGAAAATGCAGTGGCACTGTTAGAAATGGTCTGACGGCTAGAGAGGGTCCCAGCCTTCATCTTGAGAGCAACTTAATGTGGCCTACCCATATTAGCTTGAACAAGGGGCATGTCTGCATAATAGCTGGTGGCCTCAATTTACCCCCTGGAAAACAGAATTTTGTCTGTGTGAAGCCAGCCTGATGGCCTTCTGCAGATGGGATGTCAATTGCTCCATCTATGCTCCAAGCCAGGGACACTCTGATCTGAAGAGGACAATGTGAT
Source organism: Pandion haliaetus (assembly GCA_013401275.1). NCBI lineage: Eukaryota > Metazoa > Chordata > Aves > Accipitriformes > Pandionidae > Pandion > Pandion haliaetus. The sequence continues at coordinate 33,381 of VYZV01018553.1, read as the reverse complement.
AGGCACTGCTGGGGCCCTCACACAGTGCTGGGCTGATGAAAGCACATCTTGTTTGCATCTAACCAGATTAAGCTGAGTAAGCAAAGGACTATGCAGAAGCACCGCACCCTATAATAAAGCATCTGTTTTACTACTTTCACACCCTAATAAATGTGACTAATATGCCCTTATTTTGGAAAGCATGATCTGGGCAAAAATTCTGTGGGCAGTGTGAGAAGAAATACTGTAATTCGCGTTGGCCAGTAATGACTGTTACTTCTTATGGGAACTTGGAGTTTTGTTTCCAAATGTTGGAAGTGACAGATTTCTTTTGCATCATTTTCTGTGCAGAGAGATTCATGCTAGAGACTCTAATCTTTGAAAATATTCTTTAATTTTTGTTGTCTCAAAATACATAGTTTGAGATTTGACAGGGTGTGCAGCTCTTGGTCTGTGTAGCCCTCCTGCCTCAGCAGAAATGAAAAGAGAGTTCACAGCCATACAGTATTGCGAAGAGATGGGGACATACTGGGACGGAAATAGCATCTTGTAGAAGTCATTCAAGTACTCGTCAATAGGACAAAAAGTCGAAGTTCCTTCCAAGACTTAAGCTCTTGGACTTTAGCTTTGGTCTGTAGTCCTGTCACTTGCTCACCCTCTGTGCACTGGAGAACATCTTCAGAGCTGTGAGGAAGATGTCCTCCTAATGCAGCGATGCAAAGGCCATGGGGGTGCTTGCAGTTAGTCTCATCTGAAGAGACTCAGCTGTTTCTGGGGCACCTGGACACATTCTACAGCTTTGGAGTGGAGGGGGCCCTTTGCTCGAAGGGTATCTCAGCCTGGGCATCAGGGCTTTGCTGCCTAGTAGCCACATGGGGCTGTGGAACAGATTTTCTCTTCACATTTGTTTTTGGCAAGTGGCTGCAAATGTTATGCTGCCCTTCCACACCTCTTTGAGTTCATGAGCTGTTCTAGCTTTACTCCTCAAGGACCTTGACGTATCAAGAACATAACATGTCCAATATAGTATCAGAAAAGGTTTCTTTAAATTTATTTAGCAATGTGTGATGTACACTTATTATGATACAGCATTAAGCTTACATGTTCAAGTGAAATAGGAAAAATAAATTTGTTTTGGCTTTCAATGAGGAGATGCTCAAAGCTAATATTTCTATGGAGTAATTGTTTGTTATACAGTATGTGTGAAATCTCCTCTATTCCTATTTTATTTTTAGAAAAGCAGATCAATATGTAGTTTTTTATAAGCTAAATACATACTTCAAGGTAACACAAAGTCAGAAGTTACTGTATCATATTAAAAAAATCATGGAAATCTCCTTCCTTAATTTTGACCAGTGGGTCTAGATTGGATTTACATTCAGGGAAGCCAACCTTTGCTGTTAGTCAATGTTGCTGCTGAACATATTTCCAGGCGTATGTTTGGGGTGGGAAGTGTTCTGCCATAAAATACTTAGTGATGCACAGTGAAGTAGAAGTAGTGTTGCTGGAATAACCATTGGTCCGGTTTCTATTTAAGTAGCTCTAGTGTGAACCAGAAACACCAAGAAAGAGAAATGTGAAGGAAAGGTCAAAGGAAAATTAAGCTCCTCAAAATATTTGTTTTCATGTCTTTCTGCATTTTAAGATTTTGGAAAGAAATGTTAATGCTCTTTTGCATTCAGTTAAATATTTTTAAGGGGGGGGGGAGCTCCCTCTGTGTAGTAGTGTAACATTTTAAGCCTGGTATTTTCAGTGAGTTTAATTAAAGTAGATTCCAACTCTTCTTACCTTTGTGGTAGAGCATTATAGAACAGGTAGAATGTGTGTTGTAACACCATAAGGATGTTTGATCCTCTGCTGGTCTGCTGAAGATTTTGGCTGTTGCATGCTGAGTATGCCTTAGACATATTTGAGTTTTCTTTTCCTCCCAGCTATTTCGTACTTTATCATGCAATGAATTATAAAAAACCTTGTCAAAGGAATAAAAAGTGTTGGCAGAAACAATCCAAAATAAACAACTCCTGTAGGAAGCAGAGAATTCTCCATCACTTGCAGTCTTGAAATCTATACTGGGAATGTTTATGAAGAATATCTTGTCATTTGAACAGATGTTATTGTTTTGGTACAGAAATTATTGGAAGACTTTCTTTACCTTGTGTTACAAAAGGTGTAGATCTAGATGATCCGAGGAATTCCTTCTGGCCTTGGGGTGTATCACTCCACAGGGTTTTAAAATAAAGCCATTTCTAAGTTTGTGAGGGAAAGAATTGTTGACACATTTGCAAAAGGAGAGAGAGGAAAGCTCTCATTCTTCCCTACTCCCCTTTCTACTCATTTCTTGCATGACTCCAAAATCCTGAGGAGGATTTTCCTCAGACTTCAGGGGAAAAAAGTTCACCCCAATATGGGAGCAAAACCATGGAAAATTTCAGCCCAAGAAGAACATCTCCAACACTGTGAAAGCAGGCAGATTTAGATAAACTGTTTTGCAGCTTCACTGATAGTGTTTAAGCTAAACAAACCCTTTATGTTCTATAGATCAATAGAGAATAACACATATTCAGATTATGTCTACTGTTGCATTTTAGTTCCTGGTTTTGGGGCTGAAAGACCTGAATATGCAAGGAAGTGGCTGGAGGTGTAAGGAGTGCTCTTTTCTCTCAGCAAGGGTGAGTTAAAGCACATAACTTACTCCTCAGGGCATCAGTAAAGAGTTATGAAAAAGCTCCCATAAGCAATGCAGGGAGGTTGGTTTTATGCAAAACTAAGCAACCAGCTCTAATTCCACTAATGAAATCCCCTGTGTTTTGGGTTTGTGTGGCAAGGTTTGTTAGCAGGGGGGCTACAGAGGTGGCTTCTGTGAGAAGCTGCTGGAAACTTCCACCGTGTCTGACAGAGCCAATGCCAGCCGGCTCCAAGTTGGACCCGCTGCTGGCCAAGGCCGAGCCCATCATCGCCGGAGGTAGCGCCTCTGGGATAACATATTTAAGAAGGGGAAAAACTACCTGCTGCACAACAGCAACTGGAAGAGAGGAGTAAGAATATGTGAGAGAGACAACCCTGCAGACACCAAGGTCAGTGAAGAAGGAGGGGGAGGAAGTGTTGCAGGTACTGGAGGAGATTCCCCTGCAGCCCGTGGGGAAGACCATGGTGAGGCAGGCTGTCCCTCTGCAGCCTATGGAGGTCCATGGTGGAGCAGATATTCACCTGCAGCCTGTGGAGGACCCCATGCCGGAGCAGGTGGATGCCTGAAGGAGGCTGTGACCCTGTGGGAAGCCTGTGCTGGAGCAAACTCCTGGCAGAACCTGCAGCCCCATGGAAGGGACCCACGTCAGGGAAGTTCATGAAGAACTGCAGCCCATGGGAAGGACTTATGCTGGAGAAGTTCGTGAAGGACTGTCTCCTGTGGGAAGGACCCCACGGTGGAGCAGGGGACGAGTGAGGAGTTCTCCCTCTGAGGAGTAAGGAGCAGCAGAGACAACGTGTGATGAACTGACCCCAACCCCCATTCCCTGCCCCCCCTGCACCGCTGGGTGGGAGGAGGTGGAGAATTCAACGGAGTTGTGCCCAGGAAGGAGACAGGGCTGGGAGGAAGGTGTTTTAAGATTTGTTTTTTATTTCTTATTACCCCACTATGTTTTTAATTGGCAATAAATTTAATTTCCCCAAGTCAAGTCTGTTTTGCCTGTGATGGTAATTGGTCAAGTGATCTCTCTCTGTCCTTATCTGGACCTGCAAGCCTTTCATTATATTTTCTCTGCCCTCTCCAGCTGGCGGCGGGGGAGTGATACAACAGCTTTGGTGAGCACTTTGTGTCCAGCCAAGGCCAACCCACCACACCCAGTTACAAAAGAGAAATGTTAGCTGAGGAGTCAGTCACACAATAATACAGTTAGTCCTGATGCTTTTTTTGAATAGTGGGACTTAATTTTTTTTGCAGCTGGCTTTATGCAGATGTTTATTTCTGTAACCCGCAGAAGGAGCTTTAGCTTCATTTTCAAATTATTGAAGGCTTTTTTATTATTTATAGGGTGAAAGCTTGAGAAAAAGCCTCTGCGAAGAAGGTTTGGATAGAGACCACAATAGGGTGACTGTGCATCAGGGGACTCCAGGCTATGGATTAACCATCCCAGAGATGAAAAATGTGCAGACCTGAAGATCATCTTAGGAGCCTGCTCTTCAGGGTTGGTCATGTTCACTTTCAACCTGGCTCCAGAAATAGCAATGAATGATTTCTTCTTCACGCCCTAGCAATTCTCTTAGCTCAGGAAGAAATGCAGTGTAGCGTTTTTCTGTACAGTGTTTACTTTTTTTGGTTTTCCATATTTGTCAATGGGCATATTCCTAGCACAGTCTTCCTTTTCCTGTGTAACTGTAAGCAGTGCTGTTGTTGAAATGTCTTTTGGTCTTGGGCTGGTTGAGAAAAAAGGTCAGACATACTACCCTCTTTTAAATTTTCTTAATAAAATACTGACATGAAAGAAAAACAGGATAGAGATTATTAATGGTTGAAACTTTAATTCAAAGATTTTACTGTCTTGTTACTTTATGTATACCTTTGTTACTATAAGTTTTTTATGGAACACTTGCTAGTAAATGGTTTGTTTCTGTTACTGAGGTGTAATTGTAATCAACTTTCAGTACAATGTTAATGTATGAAGATAGATGGTGGAAAGAAGAAAGAGAAGTTTAAACCTTTCACTGTCATATCCTCTTACTCTTTTAGTGGCACGTACTATTTGAAAAACAAAGCAAAAGAACTGTGCTAAGGAATGTGAAATGGAAGTAAATACAGAAAGTGCAAGCTGAGAAGCACTGGGTTCTGCATGAGCAGCTAGATGTGCCCTGCCTTGCTGGCTGGGCACCGTGCCTTGAGGGGGCGATAGGTGGGAATTTGTGCTCCTCTGGGGTTCAGTTCTGCTCCTCAGATCCACTGAGAGTAACAATTTACTCCAGGATTGGCGTAAGTAATTTCCTATACCAGAATCTGCTGCTATGCAGTTTCCTGTGTGGATATCCATCCAGGGAAAATTGCGGTGTGCAGGGATCATGCTGCTGTGCCAAGCTGGCAAGGATCAGTCTTCAGTATTTATTCCTTGGAGCAAAGATGCTGTTGTGAAGAGCCACGCACACCTGTATAGCAGTATTAAGTAGATATGTGAAGCTCTGAGGTTTTGTTAGTGTTTTAATGCTCTTGTGAGTTTTTTGTGGCAATATGTCATTTAAAATATTCTGTGATGGTGTATCCAGAGCTCTGGAGTACTGGTAGGTGAGCTGGGCTACTGAAGAAAAACAAGTACGTATGAATGGTCAGACCAACTTATTATTTCATGGTAGGCATAGAATTAACTGATAATATGACTCGACTGAAATTATGTTGATGTAATGCCTCGACATGGTATGTAACAGCATTAGGAGTCTGCGAGAGGAGTACATGTGGCATCAAGAGAAGGTGGATGTGCAGGGTGGGGATTTTTGTTGTCTGGTCAGAAAAGGAAAAGAACATTTTCCCAGGCCTTCTAGGATGGCAGTATCTTGATTTAAATACTCTGCCTGTCAAGGGAAGAAGAAACTTTTAATGTCTTCAAGTATCCCATGGTTTTAAACACTTCCTCAGGAGGGAGTGTGCTATGACCCTCATCTGTGAGACCTTCATGGGTCATTTCCTCTTCCCAAGGTTATTAAAAAAAAAAAAAAAGTCACTTCTCTTTCAGAGTACTCCATAGAAGCAGATTAGAGTCCTTATTTGCCTTGAGGGACTTGTGTTTTACAATCATTCACAGGTGGGTAGGTATAAAGCCAGTATTGTGCTGACCTTATGTTTTCTTATTATAGGGAAACTTTGTCACATCACATTTTCTTTTGTGTTTTCCTGCCTTTTTGACTAATGACAGGCAGCTGGGTTACAATAATGAGCACCTGTTAGATCAAATGTGTTCTTGCAGGTGATCAGGTGGTACAGACCGAGGTCCTGGATGCAGATGGCCAACTTCAAGGGCTGTCACAGGTCTCATGTGGACTGGATGTGTGTGTCTCCCACAGTAATGCAAGTTATCTGGCCTTTTAGGGGGAATAAATCTGAACTATGCCACCTCATTTGTTGATGTTCCTTTCCCATAAATTGCACAGCAGACACATTTCACAATTATCTTTTAGGCAGAGAGATCGTCATGTGCTTTAGCTGCTTTGTTAACATTTTCTGAGAGAAGGAGGTAGTGGTGAGACAGAGGTCCTGGCACCAGACCGCTGCTGTCTCATGCTGTACTCAGTGTGATGCTGGTTCCTGCTTGTGACCTTACACCAATTTTTTAGTAGTTCTGTCATTATTTCCATAGTTGATATAAAATGGAGACTGCAGTAGTGGTACCTCACAAGGCTGTAATGAACCTGAAGAACTGCAGATGTTTTGGGGGTGGGGAAAAAAGATTTTCACTTCCTCTTGCTAGAAATGTATTTATCTGTAATCATAAATTATTAAGAGCTATGATCTCATTAGTTTAGAGGTTATACATCTGTGTGACAATCACTGTATCCCAAGACCCAGAAGACCAGGTCTCACAGGCAGAAGTTGGATGAAAACAAGGAGCATGAAGCCTTTGGAAGGCTGGTATATACATCCTGAGTAACAATCTTTTCCTAACATCCTGGGGAACACCCACAGAAGTGAATTCAGTCAATTTAGGTTTGTTAGGAAAGCTGCTCTGCTTGTCTTGCTGGCTGTAGGCTGTAGCACCTCCTGAGGAGTGTAGTCCTCTGGAGGTTGCTTCCAGCCACTTTAAATCAGATTGTGGTCCCTGTATTGTTGCTGAATGTAATCCTTAAACAGTTTCTAATGCCACAAATTTCTTCCTACTCTAGAAACAAACGTACTCCTGTTATTCTTCTTCAATTTTACTCTCTGGAAGGATGGATCTTGAGCTGGGATTACTGTCAAGGATCACATTTGTCTATACCACTCTTCTAAAAGAGTGTGAAGAGAGTTTACTTCAAGCAGTTGATTCTGCTGTTGGAATATTTAATTCATCCACTGTCTGAAAGTCAGTGGCTGTAAAAAAACCATTTTATACTTCAATTACACAGTGCTTCATCAAAAACATAACAGGAAAGAAAAGAAGTGAAGAAAACATTATGTGACATTTCAGGTTGAGTCACGAACTTCCATTCATTACAATACCGATCTTGGCATTCAGTTGAATGCTAAGTAATCCACTGCCTAAGTCTGTTGTTGAATCAGTATTGTTTAAATATTTATTTAATAAACAAATATTTAGTAATTAATAAATATTTAATTAAAAATACAGGTTATATATTTATTTAAATAAAACATACTCGTTTCAAACAAAATAACAGAAAACCCATCCAACACCTCTGGAAGTAGATGTAGGCTGTTGAGAAATTGTGAAGCATTATTTCTATACTGCCAGCAGTAATTTAAGAACTTCACAAAGGAGTGTAAAGGACAATAATTTGTATTCCTGCTCTGAAAAATTCCCCACTGAAGAATGAGTTCAGAATAATTGCCACATTTCTTTGCAGTCACTGGAAAGCTGGGGAACTCTGAACCGTGAGACTGAATAGTTGATGCCCTCCGTAATGTTCTCTGTTGATTTGCACTGATGAAATGAAAAAGCTTAAATTGCTTCCTTTCATGCTTTTCTTGCTCTGCAGGAAGAAGACTGTAATGTCCAAAATTGTTAACTGTCTGAAATTATGTTACCAATTCAAAAGAATTAATGTAATGCCTCAAAGTGTGATAAAGTACAGTGTTGAACGGCACTTTTAGTTTTGAATATTACATTTCCATGGCTAGTATACATCTTTCATGCAGTTGACACGAGGGAAAATAAAAAGGTCTTTAAAAGGATTCAGTATCAAAGCAGGGGGTAATGAAAAGCTGACTTCTGTGTTACTCTAACTCTCTGGATAACTTCTTGGACATAGGGATGGATCAATGTACCCTGCCAACAGGTTTACCTTGCTCCTGCCTCTCCATGTGCTGAGGCATGTTTTTTCTGGGCCAATTTTGAATGCAAGTGTAACACTTCTTTCAAGTACTATATTTATCGCAAGCTTCTGTTTATTTCCAGCATCCTTCCTTTGTGTTGGGTTCCTGTCATTGCCTGGCCCCCTGAACTTCAGTTGCCTCATTTCCTCAGCTGCTTTCACACTATGTGATGATGTTCTTGCATCCTGTCCCTGCCTCTGGGTCCTGCTCCTCTAAAAGTGTCAAAGGGAAAGTTAGTGGCTGAGAACAAAAGATGACCTTCTGAGCCACATATATTGTAGCAAGGGTTATTTAAAGATTGGCAGGTGGGACTTTAGTTTTTGTACCAATAGCATTATTTTTCCTTTCTGTACTTTTACAACAGCCTCTAGACTTGAAACAATACAATCATTCATGTTAGCTTTCTCTCTGAGGGTGGGCCACCTGAGAAGATGTGCTTTGTTTTCCCCATAAATGCAGGTATACATTTCACTGTGTAGCAGGTAGATATATCCAGCTGGACCAGTTTTTGAATCATATTCGTTAAGCCCAGGTAGAAGGCTGTGCTTTACTGGCCACCTGCTGACCTGCTGTCAGGACTCTCAATGCATTAACAGCACCCTGAACAGCCCCACCAAGTGTCCCCTTGCCAAGTGGCCCTGCCTGCCACGGGGGATGGTGCTGGGGTCACCCCAGCTCATCACCAGTCATCACCAATTTTTTCTTCCTGAGTGTTTCAGAATTTTTCATAGCAGAAGTTTAGGCTTTGCCCATCTGTATAGCAATTTCATGCTAAATTATCACTTAGTTATCTCTCTTGAGGGTTTAACATCCTAGTGTGATTAACTAGAATAAGAATTTGGCTCAAAGAAGCAATTTTTCATAAAAAATAACCCAGAGGTGCTGTTTGTGGGGGTATGAAGTAAGCCTGTAATGGCAGTAAGGATAAAGGCTTAAATCCTTAAGCACAGGCTGCAGCAGGGGGAGGACCAGCGAGCTCCCTACAGGAGTTGAGCAAGGTGTCTTGTGTGGCTGTTGAGAAATACATTGCTTCAAGCTTCCACAGCCCTGTAGGAAGCTATCTGTGTTAAGACTTTTCTCTCTGAGTTGCAGGCAGTGGCACTGTGGGTGTTAAGTCAACTCTGTTTCAGTAACTCAGTATCCTGGTTTTGGCTGGGTTAGAGTTAATGTTCTTTCTAGTAGCTGGTATAGTGTTATGTCTTGGATTCAGTGTGAGAAGAATGTTGGTAACACGCTGATGTTTTCAGTTGTTGCTGGGTATTGTTCAGACTAAGTCAAGGGTTTTTCAGCTTCTGATGCCCAGCCAGCAAGAAGGCTGGAGGGGCACGAGGAGCTGGGAGGGGACACAGCCAGGACAGGTGACCCAAACTAGCCAATGGGGTATTCCATATCATGTGATGTCATGTCCAGTATATAAACTGGAGGAAGTTGGCCAGGGTGGGGCAGATTGCTGCTTGTGAACTAACTGGGCATTGGTCGGCGGGTGGTGAGCATTTGCATTGTGCATCACTTGTTTTGTATATTCCGGTTCTTTTATCATCATTATTTTCTTCCTTTCTGTCCTATTAAACTGTTCTTATCTCAGCCCACGAGTTTTACCTTTTTCCTTCTGATTCTCTCCCCCATCCCACTGGATGCAGCCACCAAGTGGCTGCGTGGTGCTTAGTTGCTGGCTAGGGTTAAACCAGGATACTTGGTTATCCTGTCTGGTAAATTAACATATGTCAGTCAGCTCCTCAGCTCCTCAATGAATGCTCTTTTATACTAGCTAAGGATCAGCCCCTTTTCTCCCAACAGCTGGTGTAGCAAACCTTGGCTTTTAGCTGAAAGGACAGAAATGGTAAGTCCTTTCACCTGTTTCTTTTACTGTCAGGACCAGTTTCTGCACTCCCAGCTCTGTGGCCGTAACCTTACCTGATCCACCTCCACCCTTCCTGCCAGCACTGTGCTTGAGTTGGTGATACAAAACTGTGTGCCCTAACGTGATGCAAAATTGGAACAGAGATGTGCCTTCAAGAAGTACTTGCTGACAGTATTTGACCGAGGCTAGGTATAGAGATAATGGAGGGAAAGAAGTGGGTTTGATGAAATATATTTGTAGAAACTGTTTTGTCTTACAGTCCTGTTATTCAAAGCAGGAGACCCCAAACCTTTGAGGGACTTTTGTGGGCTTTCCCATCAATTTTCAGGATTGTTCAGCATCTTCAGGGTCTGAGGTGTCTTGGCAAGGTGACTTGCCCCCTTCAGAGGGCTTTTAGAGAAGTCTTTGGAAGGCAGCCACGTGATGCTTGTGTTAGCTCACCTTTTCCTTCTGTTTTCATACAGACCCTAGTGAAATGAGGCTTTTGAGCTCATAAATGCCCAGGAAGACGGATAATAAAGAAACTGTACCCCAACTGTAACCAGTGTTTTTCTGATGCACTAGGGTGCCTCTTGACTTTGTGTCAGGGCATAGGTGAAGTTATTTCCATGGGAGTTTCTCATGCATTAGATACCCTGAAGTGTCTGTGCATTCCTGTCAGAAAACCTGTAATGGTATAACTTGGGGTTTACATAAAAGATAGGTGAATTTAACATGATCTTTAATACCACCTATGCAACAGGTAACTTTATGTAACATTTAAATATCTAGAGAAACATTGGTACACTTCTGTAACATCAATTTGTTCAGTATTTAAAATCAGATTTATAAAAGAAATGTGGGTAATGAGATTTATCAGTATGACAATATGATAGTAATAGAGTATTAATATCTCCTGTGTTTCCAACAAATCATAGGTGCATGACTGCAGAGCAGCAGTTGTCATTTCAAACTGCGGTTTTAATTGCTTTCATGAACAGTATGTCAGAGCAGGACTAGCACAGTTACATTGCTGCTGTCAATAAAACTTCAGATTCAGCAGAGAGGCAGATGTTTGGTTAGTGCATAACTTCCAGTATAGATCTGATGTCCTGACGTATATTTAAAGATTAGATGATGGTAATTAGCAGGATTGTCTTTAAAAAGGTATAGAAGTAGGCTCTTGACTTGATGTTTAACTGGAGGCCATTATAAGTTCTTTTTTCTTACTTTTGTAATCATAATTTTTATTATGATTAATAAAAATATGGTTTGGAATCAGACATTACAAATTTCAAAGAATATATATATAGGATTACACTGCTGTAATTGCTGGTGAAAAACTGCATACAAACAAGAATTACTTGATATCTGTATTTTGAGAAAGTATTGGAGCTGCTCAAAAATCTTACTATCCTGTAAGTAATTGCAGCATCCTGAAGAAATGTTCAGGCAAGGGAAAATAATATTCTAACATTTCCCTCATGTACTTATACAAGGTTTTCAGAATTATTGTTACAAAGCATTTGGAGGAATGTGCAGTGGGAAGAACACACAGCAATTCATATGCTGCTTCAGATTTATGAAGTACTTGCAATACAAGACTTTCAGTGCTACTTTTAAGCCTCTGGGAAAAAATACCAGTGAATAATGAAAGTATAGCAGAAAAATAAACATAGAGAAATATGTATCCATTTCACACACAACAAAAGTTTATATACTTGAAAAATTATAGGACAGTTACCCTCTCGTGTATTCCAGTACATATTGCTATGAATCCCATTCTGAATTCCCTTTTTAATGTCAGAAGAATGTCTGTTTTTAAAAGTATAGTAGAGATTAGATAATAAGAGGCTTCAGTGAAGGTCTAGGATCATTTTTTCTTTTTTTTAATATACAAGATTTTGAAGTAGGTTGTTAATAAAAACTATGTTTTTTCCTGGTTTTCTTATTTTCTATTACTTTATACTATTTTGCTTATCTCTTCTTTTTCTTTCCAAAGGCTCTTCAAACCTATTTTTCCCCATCTTTCATTTGATGGTGCTTTTCTTCACCTCTTGCTCTTCACCAGGCTCCAAGCTGGTTGGTCCCTTTGCATCTGATTCCACTAATGCTAGGGTTGATCATACATGCTGCTACAGTGTGTGGAGAAAATAAAAGTTAAAGGCCATTGCTGTGGTCCGTTATTAACATGATTTAACCTGCAGGCAACAGGTACAGTTAAACTGAACCTCCTTTTCCCTCCCTTAAGTGTTAGTTCAGGCAACTGTTTTATTTCGAGATTATGGCAACATATTATATTATATATTATTCCAACATTGTGACCTACTTTGCTTCCTCTGTGTATCTTCTAATGAGGTATGATGGCATCAACCTTTCAAGAAATAAGCTGAACTTGCTCCTTCTTAAAAGAGCTGCTGGAAAGGTCATACTTTTTGTATAAACTATCAAGGCCAACAAGCTGTAGTCTCCCGATTAAATCTTTGTTCCGAGTTGAATATCTGGGAGTAAAGAAAACAAAGAGGGCTGGATATGGTAGCACATGGTGGTCTGGATTGTAGTTTCACCCTTCTCTGAAGGACTCTTTTGGTTGAGGGTAGGTGCAAAACATCCTGTGTTACTTTGTTATGAGCAGAGCAGAAAATGCAAAAATCACATTTTCCTGTGAGCAGGGGGATTTGTGAGCACAAACTTTATTCAGTACTTGGTTTATCAGAGCTTCCCTGCCTGACACTGGGGTAGTCACTCAGCCTCTTGTCTGTAAAATATGGATGCGTTGTTTTCTCTTACCAGTTCTCTCTCATCATAAATCCTGTTTTATTTGCCTCACCATGATCTCATGAGGATTACTGCAGCAATAACTGTGATGGATCTAGAGATCAGTGACAGGAATTGATAGAATAAGAATTGGAGGTGCAGTCTGTGGTCCTCGAGAGGAGCATCTAGGGCACCTATGTGCATCTAGACTGTTTCCTCAGAATGGGTGGGGTTGGCTTCCTCATAAAGTGTGGGCTTTTAATTTGATCTTCAGTTTTCTGCAGTTGATAAGGCACATTTTCAACTGAGGATTAAAGAAACACCTACCCAGGGACTCTAGTATAACAGCTAATAGCCTGGAAAGAAAAGTGCTCTATTTGTGGAAGAGATATAGCCGTCAGAGTGTACAATGGAGTTTCAACTCTGTGTGTTTGGATGCAGCACAATTTTCTGATACATGGATTCCTGCTCTTCACAGTTTCAGTACATTCTGGCTCATTAGTAACTAAGAGATTAATGCTTGTCTGGAAGAAAAATATGTTCCTTAGAAGGATCTAAATTTTTCTCAGATGTATATATACAGCAATTTGCAGTTATCTCAGTTGAGAGCTTGGTATACCTCCGTGACTGCACGGTCCAGATCAATATGATTGGGACTGATGTTCTGCTATGTATATCTTGATTCATTTTACTGGAGTGATGCGTAGGGTATAAACAAGGAGCAGGCGGCACCCATCTGTGTGAAGTTACTCATTTCTGATGCAAAGTTAATACTATAAAGATTTGTCAGCAATTTTTTTTCAGTGGGCCATCAAAAATAATTGAAGCCACATCCTGCTTAGCTACATTTGCAAAATCCCAAGTGTGGGTGGAGCTGTGCGAACACATTGCACCTCTGTTAATGTAATCATCCAGATGCACTGCAAATTGCTGATCAGAAGACTCATTCTGTTGGCATAGTCTGTGTTTCCATTTGGATGCTCTTCTGTCATACCTGTGTTAGTGTAATGTCTGTGTGAGAAGCTTATGGGTTTTTAATGTAATGTTTTTCACAATGTATGACTTCGCTGTGCAAAAGGTGGAGACCATGAAACACAGCATTGCATTTCTAAATGAATAGACTTATGATTCTATGCTTGCTTAATTTTAATAGCAAAAGGATTTTTTTTTTTTTGCTCAACACTTTAGAATGTTCAGTTCACTTACATTTTGAGCGAATGTGTTGTCTTCTTCAACTTTTCTACCCTCAAGAAGCTTAAAGTAAAAATTTCCCTGTCCCTAATCCTTAATGTTGGAACCTACAGGAAAGAGTGGTGTGGACAGACCCATAACAAGTCTGCATGACTCAGCCATTTAAAGGATAGATAAAAAAGAATTTAAAACCAGGATGTTCTCTGAATGTTCATTTTTCCATTCATACACACCCTTTAATAAAACTGAAACTAATGTTTGAATGAATATTTTGAGTATTCTGGGAAACCTAAATTATGCTCAAGTTTGCTTGTATCTGCACTAATTCTTTTATGTAATAGTATGGAAGTATCTAACTTATCTCTCTCTTTTTTCGCCCCCCTAGTTAATGGTCTAATGATGCTTGGATTCGCAGGTGAGCTTTACTTCTAAAATTCAAACTTCTCTTTCTGTTTTGTTAATGGCAGCCATTGGAGAAGTGCTTCCATCCTATCTGATTTCAATTGGTCAACCGTCATGCATTTTTTTACAGCTGGTCTTGTTCATCAGCTGGGTGAACAGAGAGTGTTGTTGTGTTCTGTAAAAGTCAGTCTCAATAGTGATGGTAAAGTTGTAGAATTATTTCTAATATTGAACCCCTTTGGCCAGGGCTTTACACAGAAACTCTTGTGTTGTCAGATTGTTCCTGTCAAATGACTCTATCAGAGCTTTTTCTATAACCCTGCAAAATACTGAAGCTCTAAAGAGAGCCAACCAAAGACACCAAGGCCATGGAAAATCCGTTTAAACACCCTGCTTGGAAGGATCTAGAGTAAATTGTCAGCACACATGAGGGCTGTGCCTGCTTTCTCACCAAGTGAAGGCTTGCATGCCTTTGACCTCATTTCGCCTGGCAGCATGTTTGGCTGTCACCAAACAAAATTAGAACCACTGGCTCTATTCAGCAATGATGGGATCCTTCTTTCAAAGTAACTAATAGAAGGAAAAGAAATACCTCCTCTCCCTTGTGTAAATAGGGTCTCAGTGAATATCTACGTTGAGAAGGAAAAGGTGCAAGACCTGACTCTACTTAGACTTCTTTCTTCTATGGTTAAAAAAGGACGAAGCGGTCTGTTCTTCTTGGCTTTATTCTTAAAAAAAAGCTGTTCCTCCAGAGTTCTCAGGGGGGTTGCCTGACACATGGTTTGTTGCAGAGAAAAAATCACCCTGGTTTTTTTTCTCACTGATTTAATTTAGGCATTTGCATTAAATATGTTGACATACATATACTTACAGGTAATCTTTAATGTTCTACAAAATGTATGCATTTTGTATATAGAAGATCAATCAAAATAGTGGCATTTATAAAGGTAAAGCAAGACATTTAACTACTTAATAAAAACAAAATGCTTCAGCCTTATCAAAATCAAATGCTTTAGTCTGAATAGAATGTTTTCATAATTTTAATTTTATAAGAAATATCAAAATACTATCTTTGTATTCCAGTGCAGGCATGGGCTGGCCAAGAAAAAACTTTGACTTTGTCTCTAAATACTGTGGAGTTGCCATTACAGGTTGCAAAAGATACAGACTTGCTCAAGTAAAGGTTAACTCTTTCTTTGCAAATAGCTGTATGCTGTAACATCAACATCTGATAATGGTAGATAATGCCTTTAGTGGATATACTAATGAAAAAGCTTAATTGTGACTGTGGGAATTCCAGCCCTTTAGCTGATAAGATATACAAATGTTTCTGATGTTGAAGTACATTTAGTCATACAATTAGTTGAATAGGATGCATCTGTGTAAGCTCGAGAAGTGCTTTCTACACTGAAGTATATGATCAGTAACTCCAGTTAGCTTTTAACTAAAAATGCAAATGGACAATAGTAAGTTAGTATAAGTAGAAGCTAAGTAAGATTAGAAAAGTAACTAGGTAGGTTGCTCTATGCTAGGTCTAAAAGATGATACTGTATATGGTAACCTATAGTATTATATACTAAGTTATGTTTTTAATAAATTTATATAAAGGTATATTTTATCTATTTTCTAAAATTGTTTAGAAAGTTGAATGTTAGGTTTACAACAATGTAAGTGGCAATCGGAATGTGTGAAGGAATTTGTGAGTGATGTGATCATGCTGCTCCTATTTCAATGTTTGAGATTTAAGGTGCTTTCTGATTTTACCTAGGTGCACGTCAACAGACTAATCTCTGCAATG
Source organism: Pandion haliaetus (assembly GCA_013401275.1). Classification (NCBI taxonomy): domain Eukaryota; kingdom Metazoa; phylum Chordata; class Aves; order Accipitriformes; family Pandionidae; genus Pandion; species Pandion haliaetus. Next base: position 17,409 of record VYZV01018553.1, on the reverse strand, counting down.
AGTCTCTCATGTTAGAAAAGTTGCCTGCCTGTGGAAAATCCTTTGAAGAGATGATGAAGAAAGTGGACTCTAAAAAATGGTGCAACCTGACAGAATTTATCATGTAAGAGTTAGTTTTGGTTTTGGGAGTTCTCACCTTATAAATGGTGTTTGTTGTTTAAAAAAAGGATCACCTCAAATACCAACATCACTGTAATACCTACATCCCTAATAGATCCCTAATGCACGTAAAATATTTGTGTTCTGGATCAATTGCAATCCTCCTATATTTGGTTGCCAGTTGCAAATGGCTAAGCTGTGGCTCTTAAGTCCCTGCAATATGGCCACCAGCGCACAGAGACACCCAGCTCTTATCTCGAAGAGTGCACAAAATAGACCAATTTAATGAAAACAAACCAGTGGGATAATCAATACTAGCTGCTATTGCTTTTACCTCAGACAGTTGTGTTTATATTTAGTCTATATTTCTGTGCATTTTAGGCAAATGTTACTGAAATAACTTTTTTTTTTCTGTGAAACCACTAAAGAAATATGCTTTTAGAATCACGCTATTCTGTTTTCTCTGTTGGCAGCAATGCAGTTCCCTCCTCTGATTTCGTTTTTTCAGTAAGATTACAGGAACAGTTCATCATACACTGTTTCAGAAATCCACATCTTGTGTGAGATTGTCCTGTCCAAATGTAAAATGATTTGTCCTATAGAACCTGCTGCAGTTTGTTTCTTTGCCTGCCAGATATAGAATGGAGAGAGTGAGCACCACCCATTTTGTTTGGATATCTAAAATACTGCAAGACTGGCAGTAATGAGAGTGGCATTATTATTTTCTCTACCTCTATTCCTGTTCTGTAGTTGCTGTAAGTATTTAAACATCTCTCTATAAAGCTGCACACTTCAAACTCTATTCTGGAGGAAACTCACAGGGCTTGTGTAATTGGTGGTATTTTTGGCTTTGTGGAGCATCTGCTTCTTCAGAGCATGTCTGCTTATGCATAATGCTTGCTTTTTGGAAGCACTGAGTACCCTCTGCACCAACTGAAATCAGAGGAAACGGCAGGTGTTCAGCACTTCAGAAAATGAGACTCAAGTGAATTAATGCTAGTGCAGTGCCAGCCAGCCTGAAGCAGAACATCTTCCTGGATTAGAAACTGTGCGGGTGCTGTTTTGGGGGCTGCTCCTGAGGCAGGGTAGCTACAAGCTAGCTGTCATCACACCTGTTACAGTGTCATTTAGCCCCAGAAATGTTCTTGTCTCATGATCAGTGGTCTTGTCTCCTATTCAGTATCACCTCATGTGATGTGAGATTTTGCAGTCACCTCATGCAAGATTTTAAGTAGCTGATCACCAACAGACAACGAAATGTTGGACTGATGTGCTATGTTGCAGCAATTTCCCATGTTTCTCTCACCACTGACACCTCTGTTGAGATGTCCCACCTGTTGATAATGTTTCATAATCTGACAGCATATTAACAATTTAGATGCTATTCCTTCTTAGCACTTTTATTTGCACACCCTAAATAACTTTACAACCTTGCAACCTTTTAAAAGGTAGATTCTTAAAACTCATGGCACTGGAGTGAAAGATGCACTCATGTAACTCTCTCCTACCATAGGGAAGAGCAAGAGGAGGTAAGCCGTTCTTATCCAGCTTGCAGAAATTGCATTCATATCTGACAGAGAAATGTGTGTATGCAAAGGAAAAGAAAATCCTTGCAATGCAGGTACTGCTAGATTTATTTAACAAATATCTGTATGTTATGGGGCAATAATTTTAATTTTCCAACCCATCTAGGTACAAGTTTTTACTTATTTTGAAGGAAGCACTGTAATTTTGCTCCATTTGATCTTTATTACAATTGTATTATAATCACAAAACAAGAGTTATTTGCTGATAACTTGTTCATAATTTATAAGTGTCCTCAACTAATGGGACTATTTGCAGCAGAAAAAGGTACCTACAGGAGTCAAAATATTAGACTCTGCCTTTGTTAATGCAGGTGAAAAAGCAAGCAGATTTCTGCAAGCCTTGTGCTAAAGTTTCTTCAAGAGTTTAAATATTTTGGTGCAAGATTTTTCCAAGGTTTGGAGGTGACTGAAGTCTCTGAGTTCTACTGACTTTCAATTAGAGTTAAGAATCCACCTTGCTTTTATCCCTTCTGATTGCACTTCCCCTTTAGTGTCATTTTCATTCTCTGTACAAGAAAATTCCTGCCTATCTATGCAGATTGTTTTGTCTGAGGAAATCAGTCAGTCTGAGGCTTTGCTCATTTTTCCCCATGTGCAGTACCAGAAGAAGAATTCCAGCCTCTTCCAATGTTTTACATTTTTCAATAATACACATTTTTTTGAGAACTTCTTTCTATCACTTATATTTCAAGTTCTAGCTTGGGAGAGATTAGAAGGAGGAATCTGGTTTGCAGTTTATTTCCTGAATCAAGTATTAAGCAAGCATTATCAGTCTGTTTACAAACTTAACTTAAGGGTTCATTGCACCGAAGAAACAGCACGTTTACCTCTACCTTTAAGAATTTTATTATTTTGAGAACAGACATTGTGATTTGATGTCATGCTTTATATAAGGGCTAACTCCTTCCAGCTCATTGGAGGAATCCTGATGGATGGGACTGAAACACTTCTTTATTTGGAGTATTCTGACAAATTAATGAAAAAATGGTATTTCTAGCCATGGTCACTTAAAATTCAGATATTTAAACCTGGTAGTATTAGTTTACCCTGATTTTACATCTAGCCTCCAGCAGTAAAAATTAGTCAACCTGGATCAGATAGTGCATTAAAACTGTGAGTTTTGTATGAAGGAAACTGTTTCTTCATACAGTAATTTCTGCATGGCACTTTTCTCTTACAAAGATCTTGCAAGATTTGGCTTTGTATCTTATATCAAAATGTAGTCGTTTATGGAAATCTGCTTCTTTTCTCAGCTCTTTGTTTAATGGAGGAGTTTTAGCACTTCAGGGTAAATGGCTGTCCTTGGTTATGGGATTGTAAATAGCAGTTATCTGCCTTGCTTTGCTGCTTGGCCAAACAGTTGTGAGAGAGATTTCAGTGACTTCAATATGCTGTAACTTAATTATACTGCAAGATTTTCTGACAGCTCCATTACTTATGTCTTAACTTTATTCTTAAAAAACTTGTGTTCTTTAAAAAGCAGCCTTTTGACTGATTTTAAACAGACAAGGCTCTCATGTGGCAGCTGGTACTGGAAACCAATACAATAGTTTTAGCCTCCACAGCTGATTTTGATTTTGCTAGAAATGTATAACAATCACGTATAAGCCGTAAAATTTCAGGTAAAGTTTTACAGAAGCACTATCAGGAAAAAGTTTCCCTATTAGTTTTTGGATCTTTCTGTGAGGATTCATGCAGAAGTTAGGATACAAATACTCTGAGTCAGATTGTCCAAAGGTATTTGAAGGCTTAAATATGATGAAGGATCGAAGTGGGATTTTAAAATATCTTAAGTCATTTAGCCATGGTGGGTTTCAGTGGTTCTTGTTGGACACCAAAATCCGAAGGACAACCAGAAACACCTTTCAAGAAAGGTAAAACCTTCAAAAAACAGCTGGAGACATTCATTGACAAAAGAGGAAGGGATCAGCTGTTCACAGTTTTGCTGATGCTTTTAGGCTATTCAGAGGGAGCCCTGAAGGTGAAAATGCAACTAGGTGGTTTAAATGACAGGAAATTATGGTACATGGCAAGTGAACAAGCAGAGAGTGAAGTGTGAGTGAAAGCTATGAGGAGTTAACAAAAGCAAATATGCTTTTTCTTTGCTAGAAGACTGGAAATTACAGAAAGCTTTTTATTCTTAATATGTAATATTTCTGCTATTTTATATATATTTATGGTAACATATATATTTTATATTTCTGTTATTGATAAAATAATATATATATTTCTATGTTATATTCTTAATATTTAGCAACTGCAGCTAAATATGTAAAATCTGCTACTGTCCACAAACCTAAGCCCGTTATTATGGTCAGATT
>VYZV01018553.1:1169-13386 GCA_013401275.1 Pandion haliaetus | reverse complement strand
ATTTTTTTCACCATGCTCTATGCAATAAATCCTGGTGTGGTTACAATGGGACTGTGGTTGAAAGGCCAGGTATGACTAATTCCTGAAGCAAGTGGCCAAATGAAGATGGGAGTACCCAGAGCTGTCTTACATGAACTTGAAAAAATGTTGCTTATTGTAGTTGCATAGATTACTTTCTATTCTTAGGTAATGAAAGTATTTTCTAAATAATTCTAACTAGATCCTGGAAACACTTCAGCTAGAACAAACAGTCTCTAAACAAATCTGTGTGTCTCTCCCACCCCTATCCCCTATGGAAATATGGGACTGAAATACGCTGATGCTGGTTCTCAGTGGCTCGTTACGCTTTTGGCCTGCTCCCAAGCATCGGTATCTCCTCTCTCTTCTCTGTCCCCATTTTCCAAACGTTTATGAGTGTATTTACTAGCATTTCAGTCATTTTGAGGCAGAGAGATGGCTATGGCCATCTGGTCTGTGCTATTGAATAATAGAGGCTACACAATCTGCTCAGTAGTCACTATTTAAAACCCTGTAAGAGTGAGTATCTTATGGGAAGGTGTTGCGGTTGACTCTTCATTTAAAAGGTATCAAGTTAGTATTGATCATTTACATCTATAGACAGATTGTTCCAAAGGATTCACTGCTCACTGTCAGAGGAAAATGTGTCTTATTTCTCATCAGTTTGCCTGACTCCAGTTCCCAGAGATGATACCTTCTTACATATTGCCCCGATACAGTAAAATTCCTTTTGTCAGAAATCCTTTTTTCCCAATTAAATACAAACAAGTCACTTTTAAGTCACCTCTCAAACTTTTTTTTTTTTTTTGATAAATTAAGATCAAAGTTTTACAGCCTGTCATGATAATGCCTGTATTTGAGATTTCTTGAACCCTTTGCAAGTTTTGGCAGTTTTTCTTTTGGAGAGTGGATCCCAGTCTAGAATTGAACATTTCACCCAGCAGTAGTTTGCATAGTATTATGTACGGACTCCCTCTTTTTTACTCTAATCCTACTGGGTATTCAGCATTTTTCTTCTGCCAAAATATTTGTGTATTGCATTAATCCTCCTAGCTACCTAGTAATTCCAGGAGGACATGCTCTACAAGCTGTACATGATTTTAAGTCCTTCTCAGAGTGACTTGTAAGAGTGATGTACATTATTTGTTCCTGGATCTATCATCTTGCACTCACCAGTGTTAAAATGCATGTGATTTAGGTAACTCCATGTTTGTAAGTCATCCAAATCAGTCTGTGTAACTACACCCACATCTTCTTCTTCACCATTTACTATGCTGTTTACATACTTAAGCAAAAATTATTTTTCTGCCTCACTTGGTTGATTAAGATATTGGACCAAAACTTTTGCAACTGCCCTCTATAAATGGCAATTATTTTTTTATAATTAGTTTTCAAGTTCCATTTATTTTTAATTCAAGGCCTACCATTGATCTCTAAGGTTTTTTTTCAATGAAATGTTTTAAATGAAGTTTGATAAAACATTGTCTTTAAACATGAATGAATGAAATACAGTGATTATGAGGAAGCATGTGGTATCTGCTCACACAAAAGTCCCAAGAGATTAATTTGAAAAATCCATAAAAAAGTTTTTTGGACTCCGTGTATGCATTTCTGGTTGATTGGCTGCTGTGAGACCAAACACTATAGAGGTAAAAAAATACAGATCTATATGGCATGTCAATGCAAAAAGCTTTAGTGTACCAAAAAAAGAGACATATGTAAAGAGCTTTGATTAATTAGAAAGTTTTACTTAGTATATGATATCAAGTCTTGTTAGATTAACTTTAATCTTTGCTATTGGTTAATCCTGTTTTGCATTCCTTATAGACAGAGTTAAGCTACTTTTTTTCGCAAGGGCATCCAGTAATTCCATTCAAAGAGAGCACTTAAAAAAAACCTGTCCAAATGGAACTATACTGTAGCACAAGCCAGTCAGCTTTCCTGATTTTATTACATCATTATATCTAGAAATAAAGTATTTTCAGTGGTAGCGATAGGGCTAACGGCATTGCTCTGATATTCATGTATTCTTTTTGTTGACGTACCACCAAGCACCTGCTCTGTTTAGAAGTATGTGGACCTCCTTGTCATTAATTTGGGCTTGTAGTTTTTCTGCAGTAAAAATTCTTGGGCTGTAACAGAAATAATCAAGGGGTCACTACTGGAAGAGCGAAGATGACCATAACATAGTTATTTAGTCATAGGCCACCTCCTTTCTTTGAAATGTTAAGAGTTGATGTTTAATTTTCTCAGCTGTCAGAAGGAACCTGTTTTGGGCAGAAGATGCACATTGTGTGTCAGGGGCACTGGGCAGCAGATGCCACTAAAGAACGGGACCCTATTGCCATCACTCAGTCAAGTGTACCAGGAAATCAAAATGAAGGCAGGATGCTGCATGATTCTGGACAGGGCATGATATAGTGAAGAGAGCATCCATCTGTCTCTGAGTAGAGCTGATCAGTCCCTCACTGATGTCATTAGGGACAGGGGTGGCAAATGAGCCCAGAAAATGGGGGTCTTTCAAAGACCTTCCTTTCACCAAAGAGAAATGGATGCCTACGTGTTTTGTATGTGTCTTTTGCTGCCCAGTTACTCAGTTGTATCCTTATGCATCTTGTCACTCCAACAGTCCACTCTTAAACTGAGTCTCCACATAGACATGCCAGCTTGGACTTGTCTAAGGAGCACATCGCCAGACTAATTTCTCTCGGATCCAAAGCAAACTATGGAGTGCTTTTCTTTAGCTGAATCAATAAATGAAATAACACTTGATAACTTAATATCCAAAAGATAGTGCTGATATGTATTTTCTAGTGTTTCCAGTCCTCTAAACATTTCCTGAGGGGACAGACCAGCCTCAGTAATATTTATTTGCTATTGGACTGAAATGTAGGATTTGATTGTTATCTCTGATCTAGTAAAGTGTCATCTATTTCAGTGTAAGGCATTCTGTTATTTCAAGCCAATACTACTGTTGCAGCAGTCATGTCACAAGTGTATAAGGTCGCATACCTGCTACCCTGGGAGCTCTCAGCCAATCATTCTGTGTTTGCCAGCCAAGGAGTAGCTGTGGATCGAAAGGCCAAGGGTGAAAGAGCAGTTTGTGTTTTGGAAAAGAGTTCTAGCAAAGTAGCACATGTAACACATGTAAGATCTGGCTTTTCTGTTTCAGAAAAAGAATTGATTGTAACAGACTTCTTGCAGTCCCTGTATTTTTTTTACCTCATCAAGCCTGTCATCACAGCTCAGAGGGCCCCTAATTTGCTGTGAGGCAGTGGCTGTGTGGCACTGCTCTGTGGCACCTGGAAGATGTTACAATTCTGATTTTTCCAAAGTTTTAAATTTGAGGCCTTAGCAGAACAAGAGAGGGCAAAATTTTTCTTTAACTATATGTCTGAAGCTGTTTCATTGCAAGTATGTGTGTACCTGGTAGAATTCCCTGCTCTGCTGTGAGCGTGGTCCAAGGTCTGTTCCTATGCTTAACAACCATTTTATTTTCTGTACTGTCTCAGTGTAATTTTCCCAGAACCCTTTACATCAAAAATTATTTCTATAAACAGAAGCATAGGCTTCAGTCCCATTGAGTATGACAAAGTAGTCCACCCATGTTCTGTTCACATGTTGAAGATTTGAAAAAGGAATTAAGGAAAAAAAAGATGTGTATGACTAGAGCCAAATTTGATCTAAACTTCTGGAAAAATAATCCTAAAGCTGTTGCTCAGTTTTAAAGTCAATGGGAGTTTTGCCTATTACTATTTGGCCCAACTAAACTAAACTAGACCAATCCAATCATAGAAGTGCCTAGTTTTCTAAGAAACATAGTAAAATATTAAAGAGGCTAGATGACATTAAGATCAATGGGAGAACCAACTGTGGAAGAAACATGTACATTCCAAGATGAAATTATATGCCCCCAGTTCTTAAAGCTTGGAGCCAATAATCTCTGCTGGCTGAGTGTGTATGTAAGAGTCCTTCAAACTGAGTCATTTTCTTGGTCAGTTTTGTAGGTTTTTTTTCATCTTCCCCATTGACTGCTGCAGGAAGTCTGATCTAGATGCTGATCAGTGATTGCATCCAGCTGTGTTACGGGTTTGTGTGGTGCGGTTTTCTTTGGTGGTAGGGGAGGGGGCTGCAGAGGTGGCTCCTGTAAGAAGCTGCTAGAAGGTCCCCTGGCGCTAAAGAGTCGGACCCGACTCTGCAGCCCAGACAGAGAGTGATGGTGGCAGCACCTCTGGAAGAACATATTTAAGAAGGGGAACCGGCAGTGTGGGGGTTGGGGAACGTGAGAGGAACACCTCTGCAGATACTGAGGTCAGTGAAGAAGGAGGGGGAGGAGGGGCGCCTGAGGAGGCTGATGGCTCTGCAGCCCGTGGTGAGATGGCAGTCTGTCCCCCTGCAGCCCATGGAGGTGAACGGTGGAGCGGAGGCTCCCAAAGATGGCCATGACTCCGTGGGAAAGCCTGCGCTGGCAGTGAGCAGTGTGTGACTGGAGAGCAGCCTGCGGAAAGGACCCGCGCCAGGGAAGTTCGGGAAGAACTGAAGCCTGTAGAAAGGACCCGCGCCAGGGAAGTTTGTGAAGAACTGAAGCCCACAGAAACGACCCGTGCCAGGGAAGTTTGTGAGGAACTGCAGCCCGCAGAAAGGAACCATGTTGGAGAAGTTGGTGAAGGACTGTCTCCCATGGGAGGGACCCCACGGCGGAGCAGGGGACGAGTGAGGAATCTTCCCCCTGAGGAAAGGAGCGGCAGAGACGATGTGTGGCAAGCTGACTCAACCCCCATCCCCTGTTCCCCTGCGCCACTGGGGGAGGAGGTAGAAAGCACCGGGAATGGAGCTGAGCCAGGAAGGCAGGAGGGGTTGGGGGAGGTGTTCTGATACTTGGTTTTCCCTTCCCAATACCCTTGTGTTTTGTTTTTTTATTTGATTTGTAGTCAATTAAATTGATTTTGTTTCTTCCCCAAGTTGAGCCTGTGTTTTGCCCGTGACCATAAGTGGGGAGTGATTCCTCCCAGTCCTTGTCTCGACCCGCGAGCCTGCCTTTGTATTTTCTCTTCATCCCAACGTGGCCAGGTGCGGGGGTGGGGGTGAGTGAGTGGCTTCGTGGTGCTTTGTTACCGACTGAGCTGAACCTGAAACCACAACAAGCTGATAATTCCAAAACATCTGTAGAAGAGCAATGTACTGTGAAAATCTCTGAGAAACCACTGAGTTTGTTTTGCAGCTAAGGTGAGGCACTAATTTGTGTGAGCTAATTTGTTCCCACAGTAACGTGTCTCACAATTAGAAAGTGGACACCTTTGGCTCATTCTTTTCAACATTATCAGGAAAGCCTCAATTCTGGATATTTGCATGTTATTTTCTCACATGACAGACAAACTGGAATTGCCTGGAGCTGGACCTTTTTGTGGCCAGCACACATGTGATTTTAGATCCAGAATAGTACTGATTAAAGTGAGTCCCATTCTTCCTCAGTTGCACCATATAGGGGTGTGTATGCCTGTGTTAGGATTTATATCCTGGTAGACAGACTAGTACATTGGTTATGCTTTGTCTTGGATAAAGTCACGGTAAAATGCTGCAAATCACAAATGTGCTTGCAGGACAAAAGCTCATTGTATTGTTGCCTGGTCTCCAGGTTCTCTTCTGCATTGTTTTCATGTAACGTTCTGTACGTATCTGTATGTGAAGAGTAATTCCCCTTTTTCCCCGAGAGATTTACTAGGGAAGGGAACCAAAATTCCTTATTTAGCCTGCAGTAACCCCTCCCGGTTTTCTCAGTCCACATTTTGTGGAAGAAAATATTCTTTGCCAGCTTAGTGTCTCTGTGAAGGAAGGTTGTAGAAACCTGCACTTTATGTGGCCTCATGATCTGTAATTTATTTACCATTAAGTGTTTGGTGCGATATAGAAAAACAAGGACTTCTGTAGTAGATGCTAGCATTTTCTTCTTTAATAGGATGGTCTTCCTTTGGGTGTCCCATACAGATACAGTTGCTGCTTTTTTTTTAAGCTCTCGGTGAAATACAGATAATACTGATATTTCATCTGTTCTACCTGTGTGTTTCTTTCACCTCTTCACATATCGAAATGTACAGTAATTTTGTATTAAAAAATCCTTTAAAAACTCCTAGATGTCATGGCAGCAGTGACAAAACCAGGCTGGCAATAATCACCCCCAAAGCCCTATTCTTTTCCTTCTGTGACTCATGCCTTTCTTTCAAAAGCAAAGAAAAGCAGCTTATAAATCAGTTAGGTGCAAGCAAGTAAAACAATGGAAAAGAATGTCATATTTGAGTAGTTGTGTTGCCATCATGCTGGTAGCTGACAACTGCAGTTTTTCATTGCAGAAATAATAATGTTTGCCATCTATTACTTAAAAAAATTGAAATAAAAGAACCCTACAGTTTATACAGTCTCACCAGGTTGCCAGATGCAGGGCTGTGCTGAAAATGTGTATGTTCACCTGCTGTTTGGGATCAGCTGTTCTAGCCACAAGGTTGCTGTGAACTTAATGCAAAGGCACAGGTTGTCCCTGAATGAAGCTATATTAGAATATCTTTAAGAGGAAATGCATTTCAGGTGAATCTCCATTACTTTCCTATGAAATATATTAGCTTTGTTTTATATTGTGTAGATAAGAGTATGTCCTAATGAATGTGAGTAAAGTGGTTAGTTTGAAATCAGAGACCAGGATTCCACATGAGGCAAGAATACTCCATTACTACATAATTGCTTTCCTCCTGATAGATGCAGAGGCTGAAATATGGTTACTTAATGGAGTTATAATTTTTCTCCTTTACTATATAGGAGAGGGAAAGACATTTTATACAATCCATGGCTGTGAAAATGAAATCTGTATTTGATAATTCCAGATGAGGGCCTGAGTAGGCTTATGGCTTTGGAAACTTGTTCCTAATATTTTTTCTCCCTTTAGTTCAAAGTTACGGCAATGTACTCCTAAATCTGTGTCTGCTGTGGCCACCTTACAGGAGGCAGAAAGGTGGTGAAAAACATACGTGAACATCGAATTTTTAATGAATTATTCTAAGTATGACTTCTGAATTCTAAAGATGTGTTAAGGACACTGGCATTTATGAATTCTGTGGAGACCTGCAGACCATTTTGCTTATAAGCAAAACCATAACTTTGTTATGCAGCACATTATAGAAAGCGCTATGCTACAAACTAGCAAAGCCTTATCAGTTTTTTATCTGATGAGATTTCTTGGATTTGCACTTTGGACACTGAAGAATCTTGCTTTTTGCCAAGAAAACCTTGCTTTGAAGACCTTACTTGAAACTAGTAAATAGGTTGAATGAACAGGATAAGGAGAAATTGACCAATCTTTTTGAGAGGCTGCTGAATTAAATACACAAACTTCCAAGAGCTCAGATTTGGTGAACTAAAACAATGTTATTTGTTATTTATACTACAACACATGTGTAATCATAGTCTACAAAAGCCTTAACTCAGGGACACTAGTGCTGAGAAAAGGGGAGAAGAGAAAACAACTGGAGTTTGTTCTTCATCAAGGATAACTGTTTCTTTCTTGTTAAACCAATGGAGACTGGGTCTGCCATTGAGAAATGATGATGGCTGTATCATGCCAAAATAGGATGCTTTTGCAGCCCGTTCTCCATCTCTTCAAGGTTTTTAGGAGCTCAAACCTTCCTGTTCTTCAATTTACAAAGAATTTTGCAAATCTTTGTGAAATTTCTATCAGTGTGAGAAAAGAGAAGGATCATCTGAGCCTATTCTTAAGTAGGAAAAAAATCACCTTTTCATTACCAATAGCTGAAAACTCTTCAATTTTTAAGATCACATTTCAGATTTTCAAGTGCTTTTCTCAACAAGTTTTGACATCTTTTATATTTATTTGTTATGAGTCATTCTTTTCAAAAAGAGAGTGAAATCTGCATTTGCCAAAAGGTCACCAATGTAAATATCAATAATTTCTTCTTAAAGTTCTGAGAGGGTTTTCATCACTGGTGAAGTTAAGGTCACCAGAATACACCAGTTAGAATATTTTAGCGAGGGTGCTGTGAGTCAAACTGATGTGTACTGCAGCAAATGCATCAGACAATGGCTTGTAGCTTGCACTCACAAGGTGGGATCAGTATGTCAATGCTTACTTTATCAAGTCAATTAAAAAATAGTTTAAGATATAAGAATATAATAATCCTAATGAGTAAAAGTCACTTAAAAATAAATGATGTAAGCAATTTAGAGATGATGTTAGAAAGCATTCTGCTGTTAAATCTCATTACTGTCAGCTGATATGCCCTTTCAACACCTTTAATGCCCTCTTCGAATTTTACTGTGGCAAAATCAGTAACAGAAAACAATCTTCATGGAGCTTATTATTAAAGGTTGTATTTCAAAGTAAGCAATAGATAAGATTTCTGTCTAAAGTTACTTGGTGGTAAAATAGTGTAGCATCACTGCTAGACTGGTATCAATTATGCAATGCAAGTATCATGGAGTGTATTTTTAGAGGCAGTGAAAATGAAAAGAAGATAAATGTGTTATGAAGATGAATGCTTAACACAAACTTTTGTGGTTCTTCTGTTCTGGTTTGCAAGATAGTTTCTACATTCTTGTTTTCTGAAGGGATCAACCACGAACATATAATAACCCAGGTTAACTCAGCAGAGGCAAAAAAATAGATTTTCTTGCTTCAAGCTACACGTGGTACTAGTAATGTGTTTGACTGTTGACAGCACAATGAGGTATGAATTAATACTACGCATTTGTTCTGTATTCAGGGTCTTGTTTCAATCACAGAAATTTATTATATAAAGATACTTTTAAAAAGTATTTTACATGGTTAATTGACAAGACTCTGGCATTTCTATTTATCCTTGCAAAACAGTATATAATTCAATGTTGGAAACGAGTTCCAAGACAAGAAATGCAGTGTTCTGCACTCTTAAGGAGATTAGTCACCTTCTTCAGCCTGTTGTATAATTTGCAAAGGGCAGACATATATGTTGCTAGCTGCATTGACAAACTTGATGGCAATGTATGAAATTACTATAGTACTTATGAAAAATGATAGAGGTACAGGAGCTTTGTAAAATTAAAGATTTTCTGTGATAAGATCTGCGTGTATGAGGGGTGGAAAGAACAAAGGTTGCCAAGGCATAGTGCATAGGTGAGCAATTAAGAGCGCCATTTTTTTCAGCTTTCAAGAAACTGATGTTTTACATTTTTCTCAGGTATACAAATATCCTTCATACATTTCATTGACCTAAAATGTACCATTTCATATTAAGGTGAGTATCAGATTATAACATAGACAAAGAAATGTTAATATGAGCATTCTGGCATCTAGAATTGGATTCTGTATCTGCCTCTATTATGGAGCTTGTGGGACTGGGAGTTTTCACTGGGGCCCTGAGTCTGATTTTTATCTGCAAGAAGTTAGCTTAAGAAGCAGGATGATCTTAAGATGGTCTCTATTATGTATAATTTACCATCTTGCACTGTAATCTATCTTGGTTTTTTGCATCATATTACTGGGGAATATATATACCTAATACATATTTAGGCTGATGTGTAGTATACAGGTATTATAAGGTATTAGTGTTACTACTTATAAAAAAATAGGTACAAAAATGTAAGATTTTTCCTGCTTTTGACTATTGCTGTGCAAGGAAAAAAAATAGTTTATTTTACCATCAGTGTGAAAATAAGTAATTGCTTTCATCATCCAAAGAGGAATTAGATAAAAGCTCAGAAAGTTAAGCCATTACTTGGCTAGTCACAGTGCTTGAAAATTAACAGACCCCATAATAGCTTTCTTGTACAAGGGTTTGTAGTCTTTCACAGGTGATGTGCCATATTACACTGTTCTTTCTCAAATTAAGGTAGAGCTTAGCAGGACCCAAGAAGCTGAGTAAACTCAGCAGAGCCAGGAGCTGAGAAGCAGCTGCCTCTCTTGGGTGACACTCTCAAGATGCTGGGTCCCCCTTCTTCTGATCTGCATCCAGTCTTACTGAACATCATCCAAAATCTCCTGACATAGTATTTTTTGCACCTGCTTAGGAGGCTGTTGGCTTGTCCTTAAGCAACTGCAGGGCGTGTTGCAACACTCAAGTCTTCCATAAACAGTTGTGGAGAAGGAGGAGGGCCCTTTGGGTCCATCATTTGCTTCCATTGTCTGTATGAGATGTCAGAAGAGACTCCAGAAGCCATGAAGCATAAGAAGTTACTTAAGGAGGCGGCATGTTTCTTTGCCTCCATGAGTAAGAGGGGAAGACGTAAGAAAGGAAAAAAATCCACATTCTATCGTGTACAGGCTGTACTGTCAAAGTCATGTTAAAACTTAATCATGTACTTGAATAGTAGTTAAGCAGGACTTTTCTATACAAGGCTCTTCCCCTACCATATCTTTTTGCTATACCTTAAGTTCTTTTCTAATGTTGTTAGTGTTCCTCTGATTCTGTGGTGAATTTTTCATCAATTTTGTTCTCATTTGTGAACTGTCCATGTACAGATTGCAATTTTAGATAATATGTTTATTATTCAAAACTGCAAAAATCACTTGTTCGTTAACTAGTCCAGTAGTTGACATGATCTGAAGTTTGAGATCTGTAATTAACTGCCTGATTTTTCATTCCCATTATTTGTATTCTGCTTGGAAGAGGAAACAACTGCTACTGATCTCCCAAAGCAAATGGATTTTGTAATTATGGGAATTTTATCAGTGTATCTAAAACCCATTTTCCATAAATAATCAGAAAAACAATCTACATTCTTTGCATGCTCATAAAAATTAAGTAAGGAGGAGTATGGAACTTATGATGGAAAGTTCAACTTAGAAGCAGATGAATTGGTTTTTTATTTTATTTATTTTTTACTCTGTGCTCATGCTGCAGTGCGTGTTTCTCAAAGTGTAAACCTGGTTGACCTGTGATTTCTGTTTCACAGCTGGATATCATCAGATATTTCTGTCCCCTGTTTCCACTTTAAGAAATGATGCTGTGGTGTTATAAAAGTCTTGTGCTACTTCGGACCAAGTGGAATCTAATAACAGCTTCCACTCAGCAGATGACACTTTAATATCCTCTTAAAAATGGGTTCCAAAGCAGTTGTTTGTAGATGTAAGCTGGAATGAATGAGGAGGGATCTTCTGCTATTTCTTTCCCTGTGAGTTTTTGACTCCTGGTCAGAAAAGTGACTATGTTCACAGGTGCCTGTTTTGAATAGCTGTCTGGAGGCCCAGCTGTGTGGAACTGATCTGGATTAGAGCCACATTTTCTCTGCTTGCATGTCAGCTTGGTTCATCTAGATGGAAAGAGAAGCCTTGAACTGCTGAGGTGATACAGAGGGTGAGCTGTGAATGACTAGCTCAGAGCAGCACTGGGCGAGGGACTGGCTCTTCTGTCTGACTCTGGCTCCTCTGCAGGTGTTGGAGGATTGGACTGAAGCCAGCTGAGTGTTTAATTTTGGAAGCAGTGGTGGAATAACTGTTTTAGCATGGAGTTAGAAGATTTTGAGAAAAGTGGTGAACAAATAAGCCGTTATTCATAGCAAACTTTACAAGGTGAATGAACAATGGGACTGATGTGTTTGGGAGAAAGTAGAATTCTGTCAACAGATGACTGATGACAGTGACTTACCTGAATACCTCTGTGCATCAAGAGCATTTGCACTCAGGCTGACTGGAGGGAAGATTGTGCAAACCAATGGTGACACTGAGAGTAATTGTCATGGTTTCGGTTTCGGCCTAGCTGGTAACAAAGCACCATGCAGCCTCTCACTCACTCCCCAACCCCTCCCCTGGCCACATTGGAACGAGGAGAAAATCCAAAGGCAGGCTCGCGGGTTGAGACAAGGACTGGGAGGGATCGTTCCCCACTTATGGTCACAGGCAAAAGACAGGCTCAACTTGGGGATGAAACAAAATCAATTTAATTGACTACCAATCAAATCAAAACAAGGATATTAGGAAGGAAAACCAAACCTCAGAACACCTCCCCCCACCCCTCCCTCCTTCCCGGCACAGCTCCATTCCTGGTTCTCGCTACCTCCTCCCCCCGGAGGCACAAGGGAACAGGGGATGGTGGTTTCAGGTCAGATGCTCACCACACATTGTCTCTGCTGCAACTTTCCTCAGGGGGAGGATTCCTCACTCGTCCCCTGCTCCACCGTGGGGTCCCTTCCACGGGAGACAGTCCTTCACCAACTTCTCCAA
>VYZV01018552.1:47976-70194 GCA_013401275.1 Pandion haliaetus | reverse complement strand
AAAAAAAAAAAAAAAAAAAAAGAAAGAAAGAAAGAAAAAAAGACATTTTTAATCTCAACCAAGTGCTCCATAAATAAAGCATTCCGAATGCACAGGTCAAATGCAGCACTCACATTGCTACAGCAGACATTTCCTTTGGCAGCAAGAGCATCTGAATCCTGTCTGCAGTGTCTCATCAGAGAATCATGGAGCCCTATTCATCTCATTTGAGATAGTTCAACTTGATTTCTTTTGCTGCATAATGACTTTTGTAACTGTGTGCCAATTTTTTTGGTATACAGGTTTGTTAAAAATCAAATCTCAATATAGTTCCTAACCTGGATTAAATCCTTTTCACTCACCCTGCAAAAACTGAAATTAAAAAAAGAACAATTTAAATTAGATGTAACAAAATGTAAAAATGAAAGTGATCATTAAATTAAGCATAAATTGAAACAATAATCTGGTAAAACTAATTGCCAATTATGATTCAAAATAGAAATATAAACAAAAAGGCTAAAGTAAATTCTAGTTCTTCTTTTAACACAAATTCAAAGACAGCAACACTGGCAACACTTATTCAAACCTGTTTCAGATTATTGTTAAGAAGGCGAATGGGCAGGGTTTTCATGTCATTGATGTTTTTCTTTCCATGCCCCATCTCTTCAGTTTGCAGTTCTGTCAAGAAAAACAAAATCAAGAACTAACTACATAAGGAAAGATATTTATGCACAATAGACAGTATGTCAAAGAAAGTTGGCTTGTGTGACCACTCTGTCACACTCATACTCATCTACCTTTGTTTTCTAGGGGAAAAAGAAGGAATAGTCACTTTTTTTACACAACTTCAAAGAAAGGAATGAAATACTACGGTTTATTGGAGATACTGTTTTCTACTACTTTAGCTTTTTTGTGGCTGATATTGTCATTGGAATGAATATTTGTGTTCTCACTATGAGTTCAAAAAATTTTTCTCCATCTCTCCTCCAAGGATAGATTGTCATGTCCCAACTTCTCAGGATGATGACTCAGGTTTGCTGATTCCCAGGTCTGTTTTAAGGTGAAACAACAACCAGGGATCCTTTAACTCACAAAACTCAATTTTTATTTGCTCACAGCAAGAATTGGCACGCTCACCACCAAAATTGGCATGCTCACAACAAAAATTGGTTTGCAAGAAAGATTGGCATGAAACTATGCCAGTAAACTGTGTAACATGTGCTAACCATACATCACCAAACATACTACAGGCCTTGCTCATTTGGGAATCAGTTCAGAGAAGACAATAAGGGGAACCCTCCCATTGAGTCACGAGGTTCAGTGTGGACTCCCTTGCTTTCTAGACTCCTTTTCAGCGAGGAGCCTGGGGGTGGCTGGATCTACTCCTAGTCCCAGACTTGGTCAATGGTTTATGTCTAAAGGGATGAGATGTAGGGATTATGGAAAAGGAAAAGGGAAAGAGAGTCAGAGAGAAGAGGAAGATTTCACCAGTCCTGGGTCCAGCATTGATTCAGTCAGCTGAGGGGTTCAGTCAGTTGAGGGGTCTGGTCCTGGAGGGCTTGCATACATGGGGCTTCAGTCTGTGTCCTTTTATCATCCTTGCCCCTCCTGCGGGCAGACACTCGAACTCATTAGGCTAATTAGGTAGCCTTTGGGCTTGGGGATCTTTTGGGGAGTAGCTTCCCCTTCCCTGCCGGAAGTGATCTTTCACCATACCTGGTGAGCTGCCCTGTTCAGCACATCAGAACAGCACAACAGAACAGGGAGCTGTGCACCCTCCAGCACGCCCTCCCCCTCCTGTTGCTGATGGGCGCTGATGGGCTTCTTTTCACCTGTGGTTCCTTGCTAGGCAGAGTTCCTTGTTATGTAGTTAGTCATTAAGTAGAACTTGCCCCACCACAATGTTTGAGACATTAACTCCTTCAGTCTCTCACATACGTTTTTCTTTGGTTTTCTGTCCATAAAACAATAAAAGGAAATAGTGACTGATCTTTGGCAGTGGAGGGGATAGTTGTATGGATCCCAATAATTTTACTCAAAACCTTATTCCCAAAGTAGTGTTACTGGCACAGCTGGGTTTGCTTATCTGTTCACTTTACACTTTACTTTGTTATAAAGCATATGAGGGTCTTTTGCCCATCCCTGTCAGTTAAAATAGGGAGACAGCTCAACCATGCCAATTGAGTCATCAAATAATTGAACAACAATATACACAGTCTTATTACTTTCTCACATTACTCTTCTTAGACTCGTGTAAGCCATAAGCAGGTAGAGGAAAGGGATGGATTATGATACCTGACATAGAAATATATTGTAGTATTAGCCAATGAACTTTTATGTTTATTAAATATGAAATTAAAATAGAATTCACAAAATATCTGTGAAAAGCAATAAGTGAACTTTCTGCCTAAGTATTCAGATTTAAATAGTATAAAATCTGGGAGAAATTCACTTTAGTTCTCCCAGCTCTTAGCTACTGGAAATAGCACTCAGCTTTATTATATTTAAAACACTTAATTTCCTAGATGAAACCAAGTATTGCCTTCCATATTTTGGTTTTCTTTCAGATACATTTTAGTCTAGTGAAATAAACCAATTAAAAGTCAACCTGTAATGTTTTAAAATCCCTCTATGAAGTGTGTAAATTAGGGTCTAATTTCACTAGACTAGGTGCCAAAAAGAGCTCTGTGAAAAAAGCTTATACCTAACAAATAGTTAATCTAAATGTTTAAAGTAATTTGCAAGTACAGGCAATCTGAAGGAACATATCAGTTAATTTCTTCACACCTAGCTAGTACGTAAGTATGTGTGGTTTTGTGTGTATACATTTATTATGTTGCATGTGTTCACTCTCTATTACAGTCTTCACTAGTAGTTGGTTTAGTATCTGAAAATGCCTCATTTCCACAATTAAACATTTGAACTGAGAGCACTAGTCTGTTATCCATATAATAACTGTATTAAGTCATCTGCTGGTGAGCTAATATTTATTTTGTGATTAGGAGTATGAATGTTACTAAGCCACATAATTTCTGGGAACATTCACCCTTGTATGGCAGGGTCTGAAAGGAAGAGATTAATTGAACTTTCAAAAATGGGCAATTATGGGACATAATTTCTGATTCCTCATTAAGGAAGTTACTCATATAGCACAAATGATAGCTTTTACAAAAACACAAAGTGCCAAAAACATTGTGTCCACTAGTGATACGTGTACTGCATGTGTCTCCTTGATATTGTAGTTTCAGCTCTGTTGCCTTTGTTGCCTAATGACTGAAGGCAAAAAATGCCTATTTAAAGGGTTTAATAGTTGAAAAAATATTAAAAATAATTTTGAATTACAAATACCTTCTATATTTTTTTCAATTATAGTTGCAAAATGCAGATTTACAACAAAATAGCTAAGGAAATGGGTTCTTCAAATTCCTAGGAAGTTTTATAGACTGGTTTTCTTCCTAAAATTTGTCATCATAGCTATCCTACAGAACTGATGTTCCTTATCTTACAGCAGACAATTTTTGGACTATTTTAAGTAAACTTTATAAGGAATATTGCCTATGCAGTCAAATTTAGTGTTTGAATTTAATCATAAGAACAGCATAATGTTGAAAATCTTATTGTAAAAAAACCAGACTTCTGAGGAAGTCCAAGTAAATAATGATTTATCTAATGTCAGAAATATCTCATGCTGAAATTTCAAAGTTCTTCTGTTCTTCTATTATATTCTTATTATGGCATCAATGTAGCAGAAGCAGTTTATGTTACTCAGGTTTCTAGGGTGCTGTTAAGAGCAGAACACTGCACAGAGTTTTATGTTTGTATAAATAGCTGCTCAATTTCATATACTTACATGTGTATATAAGTACACACAGTTACATACATATGCAAATATTTACAGAAATAAAGCAGGAACAGGTTAAATCATCCAAGCATTACTTTTCATAAAATCAAGAGTGAAAAGAGACAAAAGAAAAGAGTAATTGTCTCTGAACTTAGTTTCTTTGGGATCATAATTTCACTGCTCTTCATACAGTTTTGATATCCTTTGAACTGTAACAGAGGTCTGATTTTGTGCAGCCTTCAAGAACACTGACTTGACTCTCAGCACACAAAAATTCTTATGGTCATTTGGAAGGTATCTGATGTTTCTAGGTATTTTCAAATTATTCTGTTTCTCCAAAAGCAGCTCTTTAGTAAGTCTACTAGATTCATCTTTCCTATAGTTTTCTGGACTTTGATACTAAGAATTGATATTTAATTTGATGTCATCATCATTTTAAATAAAAGCAATTACAGTGAAAGGCTAAATTATTTTTCCTTATTCAGCTGGTTTCTTTGAGACTGGTACTTTTGATATCTCTTTCCATTAAGAACACTGTTAATTCCAACATATTTTCTAAGTTCTGTGAAGGCCATGATTGTTCTGTCTTTATATGCCTACTTTTCTAGACCAAACACAAATAAATTTCTCCATGCTAATTGAAATCCTGACTGCAGGTAGAGCGTTTCTTAACGTTCAGAAAGGCAGGCAGGAGCAAGCCAGCAAGACCTAAAAATTTCAGAAGTCATCAGGACAGTAAGAGTGCACCTGTGCCAGGAAACTAAATTGGACCAGAGCTCAAGCTCACACACCATCCCCGGTCATTCACAGGGTTTAGTTAGTAGCATACCTCCTGCTGCAGTTGTACAGTGAATGAGCCCTCTCCCAGGCAGATCCCACACTTCAGTTCCATGTATCCCCCCAGTTCCAGAGGCAGCATGGACCACAGATTCTTCTTGATAGGCAGGATAGATGTGGCCATCATATTTAGAGGGGACAAGAGAGTTTAGCCATAAGGATATGAGCCATGACAGGCCACTTTTCTTGAGGGTAGAGAATGGACACTAATCCAAGAGATACATTTATTTAGGAGGTGCATGCAGCCTAGCTTTCCAGAAGACCATGTCAATAAGAAGGTGGATCTCAAGATTAGCAGAAATACTTCTGATAAAAGCAGCCTTCCAAAATAAAATCCCGTATGCTTGCAAGAAAGCTGGGGCCAATTCTTTGCCAAGCAAGCATTGTAGGTCATGGTTACATATAGTTCATATACACAATCCATGGGAAGCATGCAGCAAGTCTCTTGCAGGGCTAAATCCTGCTTCCTGCACTGAATCATGTGGACATATAGTAACGTTTTCAGAGGCCATATTGGTTTAACTTGTTGCATAAGACAACATTAGGACCCATGACAAGGTTACCTGCTTTCTACTGATGGCTTCTTTTCTGAACTGTCAGTATTTTTCTAGATCTTGTCTTTATCTAATGTTTTGTCTGTTTTCTCTTTCCAAACTGTATTTAGATTAACTGGCAAGAATATTTTGTCTCTAAATGATTTCAGCTTCCTACCAAGTATTCCTCAAAGGTGAAGAAGGTAACATGTTGCTTCTGAGACAAACTATTATATGTGAACATATATGTGTTATATACAATAACAATCATATATATAATGCATTAATTGAGGATCAATTATATGAGCCATCAATAATTATAAATTTTGTGGTCTTCCCCAATAAATTGCATTAAGGAAAAATAACTTCTACCTGCATGCTTGGTTTCTTCGCTCACTATTTTTTCTCATGATGCTGTCAAATAGCAGCCATACTGTGCGCGTAATTGCTGGAAAACAGAGTTCATTTGAAACACTGTTGGGTATCATTATTTAAATTTGGGGCTTCACTTTCTTCTCACTTTTAGCAGTTTAAATATTAATTTCTTTTCAGTTGGGTTATTTCTGCTTTGCATCAGTGATACTGGAAGGCAAACAGGTCCCATAGTCTTTCAGTGGATGACACACATGACTCTCTTAGTACCAGCTAATTACATCTGCCTCCCAGACACCGCAGCCAGTTGGCAGAGCTCCTTTGGTAGGTTTTCCTAGTCTCCAAACCAGAATGACCACATGCAAAAGACCCTCTGGGAAAGGCTCCTGCAGCACTTCGTTATCATGCCTGGGAATTATTAGGGAGAGTGCTAGTTGGTACGTGCCAAAACCACACCAGGGAACATTACACCCACTTGGCAGTGTAGCTGAACATGTACTAGTGTCTGGGAACATTCCTGTCCACTGTTTAATATATTAATATAGACAAAGCCATTATAGCTTGTGGTTGTAATGGTAAATAAGAAATGCGACTTGATGGTTCTGCTGAAAAATGTCCAATGGTATTAAAAATTTTGTCTGTACTGTCTCCTCTTCCACTTCATATAAGTTAACTATTCAGGACATTTGGCTGTACTAGGCTCACTAGCATCTTTCAGTATTTCCTACCTCCTCATGAGGAAAGAAAAGTTTGTCTTATAGACATTCTTACAGAAGGTCTGCAAATCCCTTAATAGAAAATACATATATCAGCTGCTGTCACTTTCCTGACTTGAAGAGCAGTAAGAATATTTTTCTTGTACACACTGGCTGCATACAAAATAATTTTTGAGACATTTTCTGATATGTTTGCATTCAGATATCATCAGCCTTTTAAGGACTTAGCTATGTCTTTTTGTTAGGTCAGCAATTGAATTTACTGTTGTTGCTGTGTATCTTGGTTACGTTATGTTCTCTTCCCTTGATGCTGATCTCTCAAAATGCATACTAGCTGTATAAAAGACTTACCAGGTTTCTTCTTGTATTGTGGCTATTTTTATTCACTTTCCTATGCTTTTCCAATTCTGTTTAATATTGAAAATCCTCTAGATGACATGAAATATAAAATATTGAAGTTTTGTTATTGTATCTTTTTCAAAAGCCCTTGAGAACCTTGTCCAGTATTTCACAGTTCTAAAAAACCTCGCCATGTGTGACCATTTAAAAATTCCCTCTTGTGCTCTCTCACCTTGAATGGCAGCAGTCACAAGCAAGTATCATGATGCTAGCATTGTGTGAATCCTACTAAATAAACTCTGCTGTGTAATGGCATAAAAGCACCTCAAAGACTTATGGCAGAGCAGCCACAAGTTCCTTACTCATTTACTGCAGCTATTTATTTCACTCTGTGGGTACAGCTTGTCGTCTACTTATCTAGTAAAACCATAACAACTACAGAACTGAGTCATAGATCGGCCAGAAACATGAACAGGGTTGCTAATGTCTGATAACATGGGACCCCTGAGAAATCACTGTAGAATATCATGTTGCCAAAGAGCAGCAGCAAACACAGAAATTCCTTGAGTTTTTATGAAGGGCATGTATGTAATGCACATCATCATTCATTGCATGTCATACTGAGAGCTGTCTCCCACCGTGTTATGGGTCCTAGGTTCTTCTTCATATAACAGTGAAGCACTGATGAACAAGTGTAAAATCTGGATGAAAGAAGACTCTGGAAACTAAGTTCACACAGAATATATTAAATTCTTATTACTTAATACCAGTGAAGTCATCTTTAACTGGAGGAGCTATGGGATAAGAGAGAGAAGCAGTGCATAGAGATGTCTAACGAATTACACAATAATAACAGAATTCACTTCATTTCTTTTTAACTCTGGAAATGACTGATTACGCTTTGGGTTTTTTTTTTTCAAATATCACCCCCTGAGCTGATATATAAATACTACTTAACATGAAACAATTTCTTAGGAAAAAAGAAAAGGATTTATTATTCCTTTTTTGAAGGGATTTAAATTATTCCTTTTTAAAGGAATAATTTTAAAGGAATTATTTTAAACTTCTGTAAATAATATATATAAAGTATAAATTAATTTATAAGTTATAACATTTAAATTATGAAATTATAAACTAATTTTTGAAGCAATATTTCCTTTAAAGGAATGTGATTTTTAGGGAAGCCAAAACAGACACTGACCTCCACAAATAAGGAGAAAAATTTCCTCTATATATGTTATAAATAAGCTAAAGGATGGCCAATTCCCAGTACTTACAAAGTGGCATATAGAAAAAATATCCTACCTCTGTAATAAGCTTACTTGAATGTATGCAGAAATGGTGGGCAACTTACAATTAGAGGATGAAATTACCCAGGTTTAAGAGAAGGTGTGACATGTTCTTAGGTTTGGGTTATGCATTTTGGAGCTAGTTGCCAAAGTGTTGAATTCAACAGAAATACTTG
This sequence comes from Pandion haliaetus, assembly GCA_013401275.1. Taxonomy (NCBI): domain Eukaryota; kingdom Metazoa; phylum Chordata; class Aves; order Accipitriformes; family Pandionidae; genus Pandion; species Pandion haliaetus. The sequence continues at coordinate 62,112 of VYZV01018552.1, read as the reverse complement.
GCTTAATTAATGTGGGCAAAATCTTTTTTATAAATTGTCTTTACTGTAGTCATCCTAGTGACCCAGTACTATACATCACACAGACTGAAATTGTTGACTGCAACCACATTCCTACTGGTTTTCTCCCAAAACCTGAAAACATCCCATTTTTAAAAATGTGTTAATTTTCAGGATCAAGACTTTGGCTTCTCTGTGCCTCATTTAGATTAAATAGTTATGAATTCATCTTTACCATTGTGTAACCCTCTTCAGCTCAGAATTTAAGACTGCGGTGAGACATTTTTTGGTGAAGGCTGTGCAGGTCTGAGGCCCTCGTCTCCTGACTGTCCAAACTGTTAACTTCTTCAAAGTAACTTCTGGTTCCCTTTTGAGGCCTTTTGGTCTCCCTTCACAAAGAAGCCAGAGAAGGGGGGAAATAGTGCAGAGCTGAGTCCTACACCTAGAGGGATGCTAAACACACCTCTCAACAATGTACTTAGAAATACTCAATTCAAGGACAGCTGAAATGAGGATTATGCATTCAATATTTTTTAACTGATGAGAACTTGTGTGCCTGCAGCTTTGTCAAGTACCTTTTACTAAACTCTCCTTCAAATAAGAGCTGTATTCATGGATTGCTCTTTTAAATCTAATGTGCAACCTCCGCTTTGAATTGTAAAAGCAGATAAACTTTCTATGAATAGAAGTCAGTGAGTCAAACTTAGATCTTAAAGCGATTGAGATTTTTTTTCTTTCTTTACTGAACTGCATTATCTTTCTAGTTACTGGAGTGATAGAAACCCCAAACATTTGGACACATCTCTGGGATCAAAGCAGGACAAAGTATGTACATCCAAAATTCGGACATGTGGCAAAACACATTTTATGAAATTCCTCAAAGCTAAATTCTTCTCCTATGTATGGCAAGGTCTGCAGGCCAGGTAGTTTTCTGTCCTTCCTGATTGAAAAGATTGCATGAGGTCTCTGAACACCCTCAGCCTCTGCACAAACACAGCATGGCCACTGTTTCCCTCAAACACAAAATCAAGAGTTTGGAGAGGAGAGGTGTGGTGGCTGGTTTGCTTTACCGTCAGTTCAGCAGTATGATGGTTGGATCACTGACTTGAGGCTGCATCCACTTTACCCTGCCTGAGGGGATTCAGATCCATCTTTCCCGGGCAGACAGCTCAGCTGGCAGCTTTGCCCTTAGCAAGCTGCAAGTCATTCTCTGTCTGTCGTGTTGATAACTCAGCATTGCATCTTACATGCACAGTAACTAGTTGTGGTAGATGAAACCTTCTGAAAATGTTAACTTTAAATAAAGGAAATCTCAGTAAGTTATTTTTGTTCTAACACTCATAACTCATGGAATAAGAAGACATAATATTAGGGTGTTTTTAATGCCTATTAAACTGTTATGATCATCTAATTGGTCTGGCTTCCTTCTGCATTTTAAGAAAAAGAACCCCAAACAAATAAAAAAAAAACCACTTAGTAATTTCTGCATGAATAAAGGCTTTTAGCACAGAAGCCTAACTTCAGAGGCTACAACACAGCCACTTGTAAAGCTCACTCTCTACTTAATATTGACAAAACTTCAGCTCCATAATCTTTGCATAAGTGACTGCATATCTTAAAAAAAAAAAAAAAGACAGGCTAAAGTATCATGGCAAGTCATGGTACATTGGTGTTACAACATGCAAACTGATTATGGCACATTATTTCTTGCTAGCAGGAACATCTGCAAATGCAAAAAGATTTCTCAGTACAGAATGTCAACAGTATATCTCAGGATCTACATGAAGGCACTTCTCTTTCCTCATTAGTAGATCTGCCTTCTCTTCTGTAATTAAACGCTTTCTCCTGGGGAGGGACCAGGCTGAGTAGAAATGGAAAAGCATACTGTATAATAAAGTGTATAAACGATAATGTAGTGAAGTCATACAAAGCTACCAAGCTGCTACCCTGACAAGTTTTGTTTGTTGCTCATGTTTACACTAGTTTTTACTTTTGTCTCACAGTTGTCAGGAGCTATTTTTATTTTTGTCACTGTTTCCCATAAAATCCAGCTCCCTAGTCAGAACGTGAAGAATCTACCCTTTGACAGACTTTTCTTTCTCTATATAATGAAATTATTCATTATTCCATAATTATGCCCTATTCCTCACAAGTGTGCCACTGCAGCACCCACAGTCTGTATTTTCTGCATTTTCTTCAGAGTAGTAAAAAATTGAAGACTTCTGTGTCCCACGGATTGTGTACCTACCAGGCAAAGGGAATGTATCTGTTTGCAATCTTGAAATATAAGAGCTGTACTGATGTTAAAAGATTTATTCTGCATATTCAGTATTTGGAATAAACTCTGAAACATGGAGATTTTCCAAAATTAAGATAATTGATCAAAGCTAATATTAAATTGATAAAGTATAATAGGCTTAATATGTTTTTCTCTATATATTCAAAAGATTATAAAAAATGTTTTGGAAAATTGATAAGCTTAGTTTATGCATGGAGAGGACTATTACATTCATTTATAGAAATAATTTAGAACTTCATCAGACCGTCTTTTTCTTTCAGTGACAGGACTGAAGGTGATTAAAGAAATGTCATTCATTGGCATTTCCTCTAGTATGAGTCTGCCAAAACCACAGATAAAAGCCCTTGAATTTGTTTACTTTTGAACAAAGAACACAGCAAAGATTAAGTTCATACAAAAGAAGCAGCCATTAATCACATGCTTTGACTTATTCCTGTGGCAGAATCCAATGTTTTAGCAGAAAAATATCTGAAGTCACAGTATTATAGAGTGGGTTTTACACCATCCATGACTGGGTAAATTAAAAATATAATTTAGAGAGATTTGCTCTACGGACCAGAAAGTTTTGGCTCATTTTTACATGCAAGTTTCAGCTAAGGATTCATATTCAAATTTTATTCCTCGTGAATGTCCTCACAGGATGTTTTTCATTAGAATTTGCAATATTTTGATTTCTTCCTTACACTGTCACTAAAATTGCTCATCATGATGATTTTGAAGGCCTTTATGCTGTGTTCAGCAATCAATGTGTGTGAGCTATTGCTGCCTTCAGATCTGCATTGCAATTGGGCAGGTATTGCTGAACAGTACTCATTCGTGCAAATAGACATATTGACTGCAGAGCAGTGCAGGTCCTTGCATTTATAATATCTATTAAGTACATATTTGTAAGTCAGGATTGTATAAACAGCCCCTCCAGTCACTGGCATCTACTGAAGCATTAGAAGAATAAACTAAGGTGGCTAAAGCCTTAACTCTGAACCTGTTTCTACACAGTGATAAGAAAAAGAGGAGCAAGGATTGTTCTGTGCTACTGAAGCCAAGCAGGATGGATTAGCTTCTCTCAGTAAAGCTGACAGCTAGTCATCCCCAAAGCCTTTGAAGGCAGGTTTGGGAGGCGTGTGAGATGGAGGGAGTAAAAAAACAAGTGCAGCCTCAGGGAAACTGCTCATTCGAACTTCTAAACTTGGGAGCAAGTGAACCATCCCTGAACCGTACCAAAGCAGAGCTAGTCACTGTGGTCCAAAATAAATCAAGAGGAGCAACCTAAGAATTAGAGAGTGTGGATGATCAGGGACCGGGTGTTTGAGTCTTCCCCTGCTTCTTTTTGATTCAGAGAGGAGGCATGCCTTAAGAAACAGGAAAGCAGTCTGCCTCTAATTACTGTGCTATTGATCCTTCTCTAAGAAAGCAGAAAAAATTACAAAGGATGCAGAAGCCCTGCAAAACAAAAACAAATACAAAAAATAAGAGAAATGTCTTGTTATGAGAGTTCTTAGCATGATCTAGGAAACTGAGTCCCATCATTTAGGAAAAGAAAGAAAGGCAGAGCTGCCCAGTGCTGTGCAAGTATGGCATGTTCACTAAACCCTAAAACTGGGTGAAATGATATTAGAATTAAGGACCTTCCTGAAGATAAAGATGTAAAAGCAAGCAAACAAACAAACAAAACTTAGTATACTAACAGTATTGACTGCAAAGTGGTTTAATCTGTAGGTGAAGACACTTGGTTTTATTCCCTACAGCAGCATTTCATAACATTTCCAATTACAATGTTAGTGAAAATTGATGATTATCAAAAGATTTATGAAGAGATTTACTTTTTATTCAGTCCACTACTCAAAATACATTCATCACAAAAGTACCAACTTGTTTCTTTTTTGTCATTTATTTCTAACTTTTAATGCTGAAAACATGCTCCTCTGCTAACTTGGCAACATTTTGCTGGTTCAAGAGATTGTTGCATTACTGTGCATCATGTCTTCCTAAACAAAAAAAAAAAAAAAAATCACAATGCCTAACATTTTTTTATGTTGATACAAAAAAGTTGTATAAATCAGTTCAAATGCTCTAAATAAATAAATGTTTTAAATAGACATTAAATATTAAAATGCTACAGTAATTGTTTGTCTACATATGAAAGACCCAAATATTATGCCATCATCTAAGAATACTGAAGTGTAATAGTCTTAGAAACCCTGCTTTTGACCTTTTCAGTGAGGTGAATAGCATACTGGTTTTTAAACTTTCTGATGTGAATGCAGTCCAGTTTAATAGGGTGTAATAGGAAAAACAAGACTGGAAGCAATATAGATAAGCAACCACACAACAAGCTTCAGGGAGGCAATTGCAGGGCAATGGCATATTTCCAAGTCACAGGACTCAACTGTTCTGCTGGATGGGAACTAGGAGAACAAAAAGACGCGCCCCAGCTGAAAGGCTCTTCCTAGGAGAGGAGCCAGCCAGCGAATGGCCCCTATGCAAGGGAAGGAAAGCCAACAAAGGTGAGCCTCCTCCCCACCAAATAAAGCTACTCATGTGGACTTACTTGATTTTAGAATGTACTTTTTTGCTGAAGTAATTTGTTACTCAGTAAGTAGTGCCTTCTGTAAATACATAGCTCATTTGTGATGGTGGACCGTTATCACAGGAGAGGAGAGAGAGAAAGAGCCCTGATCATTCAGCAATGATTTGGGGAGTCCTACCTCCTCCACAGGAGAAAGTTGGGGTTATGGTGACTTATAGGGATGGTGCATCTGTGAAAAAAATGTGTAGGTGGTTCCAGGTTATGTGTGGGTTGTGAAGGGAGTGGCCCAGAGCAGGCAGTGTTAGGAAATTCCACTTTGATCAGAGGTACTATCTCCCTTTTAATACAAACAAAGTAATAAATGGGAATTTATGTATCTAAGCAAATAATAACTTAGCCCTGATTCCCAACAACACCAAAAATATTATTTCAAATAGAACATCTGAAATGAAATACTAAAAACTTCTCAAGGGCTTCAAGAACTGTCAGGATGAAAAGTACAAAATCAATAGATAAAATGTACTCTTCATGCCTTACTTGTTTTAAGTAGCGTGAGAACCAGCCTAAATCAAAACATAAGAGCACATGTTGCAGAAATCCAAGAAACTGCCATCTGAAATGGCATGTGTTTGATTTTTTTTCTTAAATTGTTCTTTAAAATAATTGGTAAAGCTATCTTTCAACAGAAACTGTCCCCTAAAAAGCATTTTCTGAAGTATTTTGTGTCCCATGGAATTAAGGGAGTGAGCCCCAAATGGGATACAGCAATTTTTCTTTTATCTAACGAGTGCCCTTTTTTTATTTTCTGATCACAAACACACATTAATTCAGGATGAACCTAGCAAAATAAAAACGCTGAGGAATTAGGATACAGTTCTCAAAAAGTAAAGGGATAGTGCACCTGCTCTTATTGCCTTTCACTGGTAGCACAGTGAGCACGGTGGATTATCCTCTTTGCTGAGACAGGAGACCTGTTTCCAACTTTTTATGTCTGCTCTATGCAGGAAGTTTTAAAGTATTTTGTGATATCAAGTTTCTGTGAATGTAATTCTTTGTCTTTACTAAAAATGCTTAAAAAGATTAAAGCGCAGACCATGCACAACGGTTTATTTGATCTGAAGTATTGTACTTATTTGTTTGCTTTGTTTCCAGACTTGTTTGAGCCTGACTTGAATTTTTTTTTTATTCTTCTGTCGTGGTTTTGGTTTCAGCCCAGCCAGTAACAAAACACCACGAAGCCTCTCGCTCACTCCCCACCCCCGCCCATGGCCATGTTGGGATGAGGAGAAAATACAAAGGCAGGCTCGTGGGTCGAGACAAGGACTGGGAGGGATCACTCCCCACTTATGGTCATGGGCAAAAGACAGGCACAAATTGGGGAAGAAACAAAATCAACTTAGTTTACTACAAATCAAATCAAAACCAAGGATATTAGGAAGGAAAATCAAACATCAGAACCCCTTCCCCCCCCACCCCTCCCACCTTCCCGGCTCAGCTCCATTCCCGGTGATTTCTACCTCCTCCCCCCGGCGTCACAGGGGAACAGGGGATGGGGGTTGAGTCAGCTCGCCACATCTTGTCTCTGCCACTCCTTTCCTCAGGGGGAAGATTCCTCACTCGTCCCCTGCTCCACCGTGGGGTCCCTCCCACGGGAGACAGTCCTTCACCAGCTTCTGCAGCGTGGTTCCTTTCCGCGGGCTGCAGTTCCTCACAATCTTCCCTGGCACGGGTCCTTTCCACAGGCTTCCGTTCTTCCCGAACTTCCCTGGCGCGGGTCCTTTCCGCGGGCTGCTCTCCAGTCACACACTGCTCCAGCGCGTTTTTTCCCATGGAGTCACAGCCTTCTTTGGGAGGCTCCGCTCCACTGTTCACCCCCATGGACTGCAGGGGGACAGCCTGCCATCTCACCATGGGCTGCAGAGCCATCAGCCTCCTCAGGTGCCCCTCCTCCCCCTCCTTCTTCACTGACCTTGGGATCTGCAGAGGGGTTCCTCTCACGTTTCCCAACCCCTACACACTGCCGGTTCCCCTTCTTCAGTCTGTTCTCCCAGAGGCGCTACCACCGTCACTGATGGCCTCAGCCTGGGCCAGAGGTGGGTCCTACTTGGAGCCGGGGGAGCTTCTAGCAGCTTCTTAGAGGAGCCACCTCTGCAGCCCCCTCCCCACTACCAAAGAAAACCGTGCCACACAAACCCATAACATCTTCCAACCACTGAAATAAAGATATATAAATATATATATGTATAAATTCCTGCAGAGAACAATGCTCAGAAATTCTTTGTTTGGTGGAGTCTTTCCATCGCTACCAACTGCTGTTGGTTTGACAGCAGCTTTCTCTTTTGGTTTAAAGGCTTGAAAAGGATATTTCTGTAGCTAACTGAAATGATTTATTCATTTTATTACTCTTAATCTTTCACTCTGAAATGCAGAAGCTGGTAAGAACAATTCCACAGGGGAATATTAGTGATACCTATTAATATGTTATGTGGAAAATATACAGGTTTGATCATTTTATACAAACATATTAAGCATATTGGAATGTGCATGTACCATCTGGCACAACATAGAAAGTCTGAGAGCACTGAGAGGGTGTGATATTGTTACCGCTAAAACACCATGCATGTAGAAACAAAGAATACTTATAATTAAATAAATTGATGCATTTCATTTCACAAATGACTGAACTATATGGCTGAGTGATTTTTCTGTGTAGAGTTGTCCTCAGCGAACACTGTATGTTTTGGGGACATATCACTGACTGATTGCTTGCTGATGCATTTGCAATGTTGTTATGGGTTTGTGTGGTGTGGTTTCTTTGGTAGCGGGGGAGGGGGCTGCAGAGGTGGCTCCTCTAAGAAGCTGCTAGAAGCTCCCCTGGCTCCAAGTGGGACCCACCTCTGGCCCAGGCCGAGGCCATCAGTGACGGTGGTAGCGCCTCTGGGAGAACAGACTGAAGAAGGGGAACCGGCAGTTTGGGGTTGAAACGTGAGAGGAACCCCTCTGCCAATATTGGAGTCAGTGAAGAAGGAGGGGGAGGAGGGGCGCCTGAGAAGGCTGATGGCTCTGCAGCCTGTAGTGAGATGGCAGGCTGTCCCCCTGCAGCCCAGGGAGGTCCATGGTGGAGCGGAGGCTCCCGAAGATGGCTGTGACTCCATGGGAAAGCCCGCGCTGGAGCAGTGTGAAACTGGAGAGCAGCCCGCGGAAAGGACCCGCGCCAGGGAAGTTCGGGAAGAACGGAAGCCTGTGGAAAGGACCCGTGCCAGGGAAGATTGTGAGGAACTGCAGCCCGCGGAAAGGAACCACGCTGCAGAAGCTGGTGAAGGACTGTCTCCCGTGGGAGGGACCCCACGGTGGAGCAGGGGACGAGTGAGGAATCTTCCCCCCTGAGGAAAGGAGCGGCAGAGACAAGATGTGGCGAGCTGACTCAACCCCCATCCCCTGTTCCCCTGTGCCGCCGGGGGGAGGAGGTAGAAAGCACCGGGAATGGAGTTGAGCCAGGAAGGTGGGAGGAGTCGGGGGAAGGTGTTCTGATGTTTGATTTTCCTTCCTAATATCCTTGGTTTTGATTTGATTTGTGGTAAATTAAGTTGATTTTGTTTCTTCCCCAAGTTGTGCCTGTCTTTTGCCCGTACCCACAAGTGGGGAGTGATCCCTCCCTGTCCTTTTATTGACCCACAAGCCAGCCTGCCTTTGTATTTTCTCCTCATCCTAAGGTGGCCATGGGCGGGGGTGGGGAGTGAGCGAGAGGCTTCGTGGTGCTTTGTTACCAACTGAGCTGAAACTGAAACCACGACAAATGTTAATTACACAAACGTATATCTCTTTCCGTGATGGATAGGAGGCTGTTGACAGAAGCCCTTTTCCAGTGATGGAACACCCTTTCCCCACAGAACTGCTTCTTCCTTCAGCAGTGCATTCACTAAACCAGCCCTGTCTAATGGCTTTTGGTAATTGAACTAAAAAGGTTTCAAAACACAATGAAAAAAAAAGGTAAAAATCTAACAGGGCTTTGTGGGCTCTGTTGTTGTTTTTTTAGATTTTATGGTTTGTCTTGGAATTCAAATAATAATATAGATATAATCACTCAACAAAAAAAAAAAAAAAAAACCAAAATATAAAATGAAACAAAATACTCTCAGACTGACAAAACATTTTTTTCTCACCAGGATCAGGTTTAAGTTAGTGACAATACAACAAAACAGAGACTTTATCACTATGATCTAACCACCTTTGAACAGATGTCCAAAATATTTAAATTGCAGTTCACTCTGTGTTGTGAAGAAGTGTTAGTCTAGGCAATACCTCCAAGATCCCATTCCAGCCTTATTTTCTATAATTTCTAGGAACTGAAAACAAGCAAATATTAAGCAAAGTTCTGCATGTTCAGGGCGAAACACATTTTATTTTACACATTTTATTTTATTATGTTCTCTAGATGTTTCGGATATTGTGTGGTGATGTAAAATTTATTGTGACATCTGCACCATCCCACATTTTTCTCTTGAACAAAACAATCTCAGGAGCAAAGCCACAAATCTTTTTCTCACCCACCTGAGGCTTAACTCAGTTTCTCTCTTTCCTGTCCACTTTTTAGTCAGATGTTTCTGGTACTGATGGGGAAGAGAAAGTACTACCACTGTCAATATCCATCAGTTGAGTGGAGTTGTAGAGCATGGCTTACCTTGGCTAAGTAGAGACTCTGTGTATCAGATATTTTATCAGAGGTCACAGTCACTACAACATATGACTATTTGATCCTGGGGGTAGATGGGTAGGGGCACTCTCTATGAAAACTCAGATGGACTGCATGCTGTATTCTAGTCATGGCCTTGGCATCATTGTTCACTCAAATTAAAAAAAGATCAGTCCTTGGTCCTCATGTTTCACATAAGCAATGATGAAAGGATACAGTTTGTGCTGTAAACAAAAGCAGTAAGCTGCAGTGTTAAAGCTGGGATAAAATAAATTATAAGCTGGAGTGGTCAGAGCACATTGATAAGCATTTTGTAGGCAACTTGGTGAAGGGGAGTTTTAAAAAAATATTAGAAGAACAGCTTTGTTCCTTCCAAGTGTCGCCAGGTGGTAAGCCAACACTTTTCAAATTTTAAATTAAAAAGGACTGTGTTTCACTTCAGTCATGCTCTTTCAATGAGCCCCCTCCCATAGTCAGTTCTACAGCTGTGGTGCCAGATGACCCTTGCAGTGTAAATTTGCGAGAGAAAGCCTTTCCTGTGGTCAAATGGAGAGTTCAAACCTCAGTGAAACTAAAAGGAGCAAAAGTTTTCTCGTAGTGTTGTCAGGAAGTTCTTAGCTTTCATGGGCTGGATGCCTGCTAGAGCATAATCCTTGTCTTTTCATGGCAGAATACAGGGTATGATTACATGATTTTCCAAAAATCAGTGTTTAGAAATGTGCATTTTTCACATATTAACTTAGTATTACAAAAGTGCCTACCATATATGTGCCTGCATGCAACATGTTTACAAGGTAAGTGAACAGAATAAGCAGCATGATATTTATTCAAGTATCCTGTATGAAAGGTTCATTCTGTAAGAAAGGTGCATTGGAGAACAGTCCTCGAATATTGGCAAAAACATATATAATTGTAAGTAAGTAAACTCATTTTGTAAAGCAAGTTGAAATAAATGCACAAGTCACTGCCTCTGGTACAAACAGTTGTTTCAGAATGGTGCAGTTAGTGCTTTAAATCAATTAAATCACCAAATAACATCTTTTTTTCCTCTCACTTCATCTAGTACCTTTGGCAGCTTTTACAACACCGAACTTGAGTGTGTCACCTATGCCTGTGTACACATTCTTGCACACAGTCACATATACACATATTAGGCATGCATAGTAGATTTGTGCTCAAGGGCTGGAGAAAGGCAGAAGTTCCAATCCCATACATTTTTTTCACTTCCCCATGTTACCTTTTTTCATCACCTAAGAGTTCCTATTGCCTCTTCCAGTGCATATTTTCCCAGAGATTCAGTGACAGTTTGCTTCAAATACATAAGTACTTAACAGCTATTTGAGAACATTTCTGTCTAGTGTTATTATGACATTACCAGCAAACTGATTCATACAGTTGGTTTATTAACTTTGTGCACTCTCTTTCCTCTTAAAACTGCTCCAGTTTCAGATCTATTCACAGCCAAAAAAGGCTGTTTATCATAGTTTTTCAAATGGACATCAGGAAATGTTGCTTTCAGTCTTCAAAATGAGAACAAATTAATAAAAAAAAAAAAAGAAAAGAAGAAGCTGCATTCACTGTATATTTCAGTATAATGATGCAGAACAGCTCGAAAGTGAAAAAGGAGCCATCTCCTTATAGAAAATGTTAGAAGGGAAGAATTTTTTTCCTTACTGACTGAGAGTATGTACTGTCTTGAATGCTCTGAGTTGTTGTGTTCCATGTTAAGGACCAACTTTCTGCAGTCTTAGTGCAATTGATACCTCTAGTTGCTAAACTCTTATTATCAAAGAATCTGAAGTATTTTCCAGCTAACCTGCCTTTAGGGGTCTCGGTTGAGCATTGCTGCCTTTAGCTGCTCATGAGTTTAATGAAGTGAAGAAGTTAACTACTGTCCCTTTCGCCATCTCTGAAGCTCAGTCATTAGTCAGTTACAGAGGTCTAAATCAGATGAACCCATATTTTACTTCATCTCTCAGTTAGAACTTTATAGTGGGAAGCCTGGTTCTTAAAATTGTTCATATTAATAGTGTTAGGATTTCTGTGGTTCAACATCCTAACTATTCTTCCTGGGCTTTTTATACAAGTGTGTTTGCACTGTAAGACTGCATAAACAGAGTCTTTTCATTCACCATGCATATCATCTACCTTTCCCTTTTCTATGAACAATTTGAATGTCAATGTTAAACATTATGCAAGTCTTACTAAACTCTGATTTCTTGCATGAATGCAAACATTATCCTATTATTTCCTAATAATACGAATATAAATATGAAATCAATCAACATGAAGTTAGCTTTTATTCCTAAATGTAATTGGGAATAATCTTTGGTGAGTTCTAGAAACCTTAACAAATTGCAGCACTGGTGAACATGCACTTAAATACCAAGTGTGTAAGTATGGTTGATTGGGTTCTGGACACCTGCAGGCAAATGCTCTGCCAGGATCAGTCCACACTTTTGAATAGTCTTGTCCTTGCAGAATATGAGGACAACTTTTCCCCAGCTTTTTCTCCCTGTCTTGACTCTGTTTAAGTCTCTGTGTAGACAGACTTCTGTGCCCTTGAAAAACGCACGATAGTCTACTCTGATGTAAAATGTTTTGGGTTCCTCTGACAGGGAAGTGCGTGTAGAGATGTACCATATTCCATCTCCACCCCCTCCATATCCTCCTAAAGTTCTAGTCCATAACAATAAAATAATGACTTCCCATAACTTGAGTATAAAAAAATCAAAATACTGTAAAAGGAATAAGTCATTAAAGCTTGCTTGGGATTTTGATTATACTGCTTAAAATTCAGAGATAGTTGGTATGTCCCTAGGACCTCTAAAGTGGGTATGTATTGCCATGCTTTTCTCAAGTCTGTAAGATCTTTTTAAAAGATAGTCTTAAATACCCAAATTCTACACTCAGAAAAACAGTTGGCCAACATCTACTCAACTGGTAGCAATTCTGATTCATACATAGGTTCCTGTTTGTTTCCTTGCCACCATTGAATCTACATAGTTTCCTACAGAAATGCATGAAAAATGCTGATAAAATACTTAACAATGTTCTTACCCTTCCTTAAGTTGGATATTGTTCTTGTAATTTTACCAATCTCTTTGCTTTTCTGAAAGAATAAAATATCCTTTCTGGAAAACCTATGAAAGATTATAGATACATGGTAATAAGTGATAGCTTTTTCAAATTGTTGAGGAACTAAGATACTGCAAACTTTTTTCTTCTTTTTAACATCAGGTGGTTTGGCCATTGTCATTGTACAGCCTCCTTCATTCTCCCCAGTTCAAGGATGTATTTCAGAAGGCTCAGAGAGGAATGGAGCCTACAGCTTTGCTACTTACAAAACTTTGGGCACAGAAGTGAAGGTCTTGTCTGCCAAGGGAACCCAAAGAATCAGGCAGAGAGTGCCTGATTATTCCACAGCAGCAATTTATGTTTAGGGCAGTAATAATTCAGTTTATGTTTGTTTCTTTTTTTAGATTGTCCTTTTTTTAATTATTATTTTGTTTGCATTAGAAAAAGTGAATGTACACGTGCTTATGCTGTACAGTAAGTGTAGCAATCTGGCTATAGAAGTACTCTTAGTCCATGCTGGGCTGAGAAAAAGGGAGGTATGGTGCACACTTAATTAGGGTGAAGAGAAGTTAACAGCTTGCTCAGAATCCAAGTGCTGAGAACTTTTCATTCTGAGCACAGAATACAGTGCGTCACTTGTAAAGGCAAGTAATTTTGTGTTCTTATTTCATCCTTTATAATTTGAATATACATCAGAGCTTTTAGGCACCTTTAAAGCATGCATTCATCTGAGTTACTTCTGACCAAATATTCATCCAAATCACCAGTGAGGTGCACAGTGCAATATAACCACAAGCAGCACTTCCCGGGTGCTCAGTCTTATTTTCTTTGCCACTCTATTTCTGGTTGAGAAGACACAGGGTTTTGAATGAGATTGGCTTGCCACTCTTTCTCTGGATTATGTGTAGTTATTTCTCTTGCTGCCCAGCTTTGTTGTAAGCATTTCTGTACTGAATGCTTTTAATTCATACATATTTTTTCTGAATGCAACTGAAATTCACCCACGGCTGGGGAACACAGTTTCTTTCCACACAAACTATCTTTTAACATCTTGGTTTGATTAGAAATAGGTGTTGTGGCATTTTAGGCATAGAACCCTTTGGACTACACAGCCTAGCTCTAGTGTTGTGAGCAGAGAACTGGGAAATACTGGATTGCTATGTGGCAGTGTCGTGGTTTCAGGTCAGCTCAGTCAGTAACAAAGCACCACGAAGCCGCTCACTCACCCCCCACCCCCTCGCCTGGCCACGTTGGGATGAGGAGAAAATACAAAGGCAGGCTTGTGGGTCGAGACAAGGACTGGGAGGGATCACTCCCCACTTATGGTCACAGGCAAAAGACAGGCTCAACTTGGGGAAGAAACAAAATCAATTTAATTTACTACAAAACAAAACAGAAACAAAACACAAGGGTATTAGGAAGGGAAACTAAACATCAGAACAACCTCCCCCCACCCCTCCCGCCTTCCCGGCTCAGCTCCGTTCCCGGTGCTTTCTACCTCCTCCCCCCGGTGGTGCAGGGGAACAGGGGATGGGGGTTGAG